>JAQGCB010000547.1:0-20873 GCA_034698835.1 Protaphorura tricampata
GCACCTTGGACACTCAAAACAGCGGCGAGAGTCAAACACGCAACAAATATAACGAATTTCATTTTGGCTATCTATGGAAAGTCACAGCTAGCACGTGAGATAAAATGCGACTAACTAGAATTCAACTAATCACTCTCTTATTTATTTAAATAATAATTTTCTGTGCAAACAGTGAGTACAATGTCACCTTTAAAACGAGTAATTTGCCTATTCATTGAATGCTCTTTGTTCAGCTCCTTTCGTTTGCCCCCGATTTAGATCTTAATGTTAGCAAAACCTGTTTTTGTTCAATGCAATTAGGTAATTTGAGTGCACAGGTGCAGGTGGAGCACTCACTTTAGCAAATTATATAAGTACTACTATGCAAATGTAAAATGCAAAAAATTGTTTCGTGAATCACCGTTGAGCAATTGATTATAGTAAGTGCCATTAATTTGACGGACGAATTTGTTTGGATAGTAGAGTGAAATTAGCATGACATTTTTCAACCCATCCCGATGGATATGTTTACAAAGTTAAATTGAATTGCAAGATGTGTGCTTTAATCCGCATATAAGGAAAGTCAGGAAGCTTGTGCCATAAAATTCATATTTGAAGAGTTGACATAAATGAGTATTACGATGAATTTGATTCACCATTCAAAATTATTAATTGGTTGAATTCGTCAATTAGACATCAAGGAAATATCATATTGACACATAATTTTGTTTGCGTTTGTATGTTTGCTGGCATTTTGACCCTGCTTGAAAATGAAAATATATAGATATCCACAGCGTATATTTAATTGATTATGATTATATCATTCTAGAACCAAAGGAAGTAGTTGGTTTGTACCAACAATGGGCAAGACACGTTCAAGTATAATGACTGCAGTGAACTGGTGCACACAGCACAGGTGCACTCCAACTGCAGTGTATTAGAAGATTGCAACGAGAATTGCTTTGTTATTGTACGAAATCCTGTAAATGTTAACAGATTTCTGTAGATGTTCGTTAAAGAGCAATTATTGTCTCCCAAACTTGATTTGACGAGCTGTCGTTTGTTTTCTGTACTATCTGTCACGAAAGTCACGATCAAAAAACTGTTCCACGCCTTGATTCTTTAGTATTGTAACCGCCGGATACATTTACACTCCAAACATGTCAATAATCGTAGTGCAGGTCCAGCAGATCTGGATCAATGACATTGAAAATGTAATTAATTACAAACTACACACTCTCGTTTTTGAAAGTAATTTAATTACAATTACAATCCACGTCTACTACAATTACAACACTTTTTCTTGAGTACCCTAAACTTCAAGTCAATAAAAGTAATTAAAAGTAAAAGTAATGTCAATTACAAATACAATTACAACCACCTTCAGAGTAATTAATTGCAATTACGAATTACGTGCACAATTTTTGATGTAGATAATTGAGAAATTGTAATTAACTCCAATTACAATTATGTAATTGTAATTGTAATTGTGTCATTTAATTACACGCGTAATTGTAATTGACCGGGTTTAGAAGCTTCTGGCTATTATACATGACTTTAGAAGCATTACACGTATGTCAATGTCATGTCTTTCGACAGTTTTTAGAAACCGGGTTTTCTGTTGAAATTCTCAGTCCCGGCAATAACACCTCACTCACCTGAGTTTTATTGATTGAACTCAGGGCATAGGAGTAATACTCCTATGCCCTGGATTGAACTGGGTTGTTTTGTTTTGGTTACTCACTCTCGGATACAATTCCAAATTCGAACAAACACCTGTTCGAGTTCCCCATAAAACCCTAGCCCTCGTAAAAGTAAGCATTTACCAATACAGTGTTCATTACGACTTAATATTTTTTTTTATATTTAACCAAAAATATCCCTCACAAATATATGTGAAGTTAAAAAGTATACAGTAGAGTTTTTCAGTCAAAAAATTACAATGTCGGACATGTCAGACCTAGATGAAGATATAGATAAAATTTTGAACGTAAGATATTTTAATGTATATCACAAACCATTAAAATGTTGGTTTTTTATTGGAGTCACATTGGGAAACTTGAACAAAATGATTTGACATTAGAGCTATTTAATCCTTAGGCACATTTTTTTCTGAACACAGGAGTTAACCTTCGAGACGAAAAAGGAAGTGAAGAATGAGATGGAATCAAAACGCTTGCCATCAAATGGACAACAGTCTCAAAAAACGGATGACAATATTACCGGGCGCCCAGAGCGAGAAAATTCTGCAAAATCTCGTCAAAGAAGAGGGAGTCAAGAAACTCTTGAGGTTGCTCGATTTCCACTTAAAATTATTTTCCCGATATATGCTTGCTTTTCACACATCTATTGTTTACAGGGAGATCGTCACGAACAAAAGATTCCGACCTCTGATAGGCCTCCATCACCGAAGGTGACTCGAAGGTATGGAGCTCCACCCCAGCAACAACAAGAAGAATTTAAGGGTAGCAATTTATTAGCAAATATTTTCTCGGCTACTCCGAATGATGAGAAAAATAAGCGTCCACCCACAGCAGAGACCACGAAACCATCATTTCAACCACCCTCTGCCACAAAAGTAGCGACTGACACTCCGGATAGAATTAAACCAGTTTCTATGAGTACCAAAGACGCTGCCAGTTGGCTCGGACTTGGATCTTCATCCTCACCATTGCCTGCCAGAAAAGAAATCTCAAATGACGATGGGGATGATGACATTCTTAGAACTTTACGAACACAAACTCAACTCGGTGGTGGTGGAGAAAGTCAAACTCGACAAAGAGCTGAAAGACCTATGAAAATAAGTTCACCTTCAATGGCTGATGACAAAGGGGACAATTTGTTCTTAGATAAAATTAATGCAGCTAAAAAATTACAACAACCGACACCGACAGACAATCGGAGTTCATTTGAGGATAAACTTCCGTTGGCACTTAATTTGACTAAGGGACCAAGTTTATTTGAAGATAAGTTTTCATTTAATGCTCCAACTCAACCTTCACCTTCGGGAAGAACTCCCCAGATGCCAATTGTTCCGGCGAATCCGCCTCCGGCCGTTGTTGCCGCCCCCGATGACACCGAAAGAAAAGCGTTTCTTCAGAATTTATTCGGAGGTACGAAATCTGCAAATACGGATGAAAATGAAGCAAAATCAGGGGATATGAATCCAACCGAAGATACGACTACAACAAGAGCTCTACCGAAAAAGAGAGTCGTGGTGTCTTCAGCTGGGAAAAAACAGCAAGTGAGCGGTGGAACTGAAACTAGTTTCTCTGGGAAATCTGTGGCTACCCTTCAAGTTCCAAGTCATTTGATTGATGAGGATGAACTCAAAACAATGAGTTCAAGTCTTAAGTGTCTTTATACGAATCAGTTGGATATGATGGATAAGTCTTATTCTGAGCAAATGGCTTGTATGACTCAATCTCATCTCCGAAAGGAAGATATGTTGAAGGAAGAAATTAAAATTATACACAAGGACTATGAGTCACGGCTGGAGAGACTCAAGGTTTGTCTTTACATAAAATTAGGCTACAATTTCTGTTGAAATTTTCTATCGACAAGTCAAAGTTAAGCTAATTTTTTTAGAGTCAACTGCTAGAAGTGGAAAATAAATCATTGGCATCAAAACATCAGGAAGAAAGTAATATTGGAAACTCAACAGTCATCGAACAATTAAAAGTGTTGCAAAATAAAATAGATTCAATCGAAGTTCAGTCTTCAGATATATTGAAATCAAAGTCTGTCCCAATACAAGTCCCATTTCCTGCTGAGCTATCGAATGAAATTCTACAGTCGATTGTAAAAGATGTAGATCACATTGTGAACACCAAATTAAACGGATTTGAAAATTCTCTAAGGAATGTCCTGGACACTAAATTTTCAAAAATTTCTAATGCCAATCCGGATACACTACGTTCTGAGATTGTCAAAGACCTTACAGTTCAAATTGAGAAATCTGAAAAGAAAAGACGACAGGAGATTGCTAAATTCGGAAATGCTGTTGTTGAGGGTAAGTGGTTATTCGTGTATAATATTCCTGACCACAGCGTTCGAAATTTTTAGTTCAGAACGCCTTGACTTGAATTGTACATTTAGAAATGGTACGCTTACTAATTCTTGTCTATTTAGGAATGGCAAATACTGCTTCCAAGCTTTCAGAAGTACAGAAAAAGGTCGGAGAAAATGTCGGAAGAAAAATGTTGGACTCTATCGGGCACACAATGGAAATGCAACGCACCGCAACTGCCAAAAACAAAGACAAGTCTTACAACCAAATTAAGGAGTTTCGAGAAGATCTACGTCGATTTAGTTCGGACATGGAGAATCGGAATGATACAATGCGGGTGAGAAATGAGAATGGAATACTAAAATCAAAAGTCTATTTGTATTGTTTTCGTATACACAAGGTTTACCAGACATACTAACTCATGACTTATTTTTGAATCTGCGTATAGAAATTTCATGGTAATTTGGAAGGGGAACAAAAACAAATTGCTCAAAACCTCCAAGACCTCAACAATTGGCTTCAGGTGCATTTCACCCGAAATTCTTTCATGATGAATGCTCAAACCAATATGCATAATTTGGACAATTCCTTGCACTCAGAAATGGAAATTCAATTGTTGAAAGATGAGAGAAAGTCTTTGTCAGAGTACATGGCTGAAATCAATGTGGAACGGAGAAAGTTGGCCGAAGAGAAAATTGCGCTTGGTCATGAAAGACGAGAATTGGAAAGGGAACGTTCTCGAGTCCAGGATTTGGAAATTACACTAAAAATGAAATTGTCTGATGCTGAGGAACTCCAGAATGTTCGATATTATTTATAAAATATTTCATTGAATTTTGCTGAACTTTACTAGCTCTAATTTAACTTTTTGTACTAAAATTTTAGCAAGTAGAAACTGCAAGGAAAGAAAATTACAGACTAGGAGGAGACATTGTAAGGCAACAAAATGAAGCTGAGAGGGATCGCCTTCGCCAAAAAGAATGTTTACGCTCAATTGAAGAAAATTTAAGGACTCAATATGAAAATGTTCTCAGGGAGAAAATGGATATTTTACGAGAGAAGGAATTTTTTGAGAAGTTACGGAGTCAATTACTTTGTCCAGGTTGTCTTAAGTCTCTTGGAGGGACAATGACAATTCCAGGTCAACCAATAATGCCTCCGGCAATTAGTGGTCACAACCGTGAACCAAGGTCAATCGGAGATGGTCTGGAGAAACCAATTCCTTCAAACACATACTTCTTTCAAACAAATCCTATTCGAATAGATGAAGAGAATTTGAACAAAGAAATCAAATTTTTGGATGATTTGTATTTGGGTTACTCTCCAAGACCTTGAGTTGGATTTCACTGATATGTAAAAATATAAAATATAGGTGACAATTTTATAACTTTAAATAAAAATACAGACTCGAGTAAGCAGCCGGCTTGCACGTTTTGACACATAACATTATATGTATGTGATTTGATTATTCTTAATTATCACTCCTTATTGGAAAAGTTCACTTGTGCGACAAGCCACCAAGGAATGACGACAATACAGTAATCGTGTCTTAATATTCCAGAGTAGACCAGGTCGGTCATTTCCTTTCAAACAAAAATATAATACGTACCTGCGTTTGGGTGTCTAAAGTGAACTATTACTACAGTTTCGAATTTTTAAACTTGCTATCAGTTTTCCCTAATTTTTTCGAATGAAAAATTACACTCTAATGATTCAGTTTACAATGGAAAGCTACTCACTTCACTTCAACATCCGCCTTCCTTCACTTGAGTCTAAATTATTGAACCGAATGACTGAAATATAAACATGTTGTGTGAGTAGAGAAAGCAAGTTGGAGAAAGTGGAGTAATCGCTACTTAAACGTACCGTACCGATTACCGAATACCGTTTGATTGAATTAGAACGACACACGACAGTTTTCGCTTCTATCGATGCCTGCGTAAATCACTGAATAGAATACAGGCCGGGGTTGTATTCATTCCAGTTTGTTCGTTTGGGTCAGAAAGCACTGTTGACTTTCACATCTTTCTCCAGTAACGGTAACGGAGCAGCGGAGAAAGTTGGAGAAAGCCCAGGGTTCGTTTTTCTAGCACTGGTAGTGCTCTAATTATACGCAAAACGAGATTCGGTCATTTTTGGCGAATGTCGCTAATTATAATTTTTACCTTTTAATGATCCAGCCCTGTCAAATCCGTCCAGTGGCTCCCTTATTTTAGAGGGTGTCGTTCTAATTCGGTATTTACGGTAACTCTATCGGCCAAGTCTGTCATCTAAATTCTGCACCTTCGATCTGCGTCTGCCGGGAAATTTGTACTCGTGAAAGTTTTACAAATTCTGCGTAAAAAAACGTAGACAGAAAGTTTGGAAAGTTACTACGATACTTTTTTTTTCCTAATTGATTTTGATTAGTGATTTTGTGATTTTGTGGTGACAAAATGGGAGTGACTGATGAAATGAAGATCGGGGTTGTTTGTTCGAGTAACATGAATCGAAGTATGGAAGCCCATGCTTTCCTCAGTAAAAAAGGTTACAATGTAGAGTCATTTGGGACTGGAGACAAGGTCAAACTACCGGGAGCTGCTCCTGACAAACCAAATGTCTATGAATTTGGAACTACCTATGAGTACATTTACCAAGATTTACTCAATAAAGATAAATCTTTGTGAGTTAATTAGTAATTTTATAGTTAATCAGTTAATTAATTTGTGGGTTATGCGTATGCCGTGCGGGTTCGGTTTATTTTCATACGCATATATTATATTGGTCAATTTTTTTCACTGACATTTTTATTTATAATTTTCATTTAGGTACACTCAAAATGGCCTTCTGCACATGCTGGACCGAAATCGACGTCTGAAACCTAAGCCGGAGAGATTCCAATCGAATAAAGATAAATTTGACTTGATTATAAGCTGCGAAGAACGTGTTTACGATCAAGTCGTCGAGTGTAAGTTCTACAGCAGTAACCTGACTTTATTTCTAACTTATTGTTTTTCTTATTAGTTTTATTTTTCTGAATAGACTTGGACTCAAAAACACCTGAAGACAACATTCCTGTTCACGTTGTCAACTTGGACATTCAAGATAATCATGAAGAAGCCACAATCGGAGCCTTCCTTATTTGTGAATTAGTCAATATGGTAATGAACCAACTATTCGTTTACACTTTTTCAACCTTTTTTTATTTTTAATAAATCGTACGATGAAAATATTTAAAATTAAAATATTAACTTAACTTGCAGAAGTAAAATTGATTACTTGTTAATTAATCCAAAATAATTTTGATTATTTTAATAGCTCTCAGCAGCTGAAGACTTGGACAATGAAATTGATGAACTGCTTTTGGAATTTGAGGCAAAAGCACAAAGAAACATTCTTCATTGTATTCTTTTCTATTAATGAGTTTCGTGACTCGACGACAGAAATCCTTCCAATTTTCCGTATAACTTGTGAAATGCCTTCCAGAATTTAATCCACGTCTAAATGACGATACACTCGTCTTAGTTTCTCTCGTTTCTTATTATTTTTCTTCCTCCATGGTTTGTCAACAGTAGGATCCGTTCTGAATAGTAATTAAGGAATAATCATGCAATAATTAGTTTTACTGCTGTCACTGGGTACTACAGCTGTGGTAATAGTTTATCTGAAATAAATCGTTTGAATTTTTACGTTTCACTTGAAGTTGTCAACCCAGATTTGATGTATTGCTTTCCTTTAAAATGGGCGGTTGATGGAACTGGGGCAAAGAATTGATTATCCAGCGTTTTCTCCAGATTCGGTTGTCTCACTGTTGTTGGCTAAATGAAAATGAAATGCGTAAGTCGTTAAGAACTGTCGAAAATGCACCAACCCTTCAAATTGGTCTGATTCTTTAGGATTGGCTTGGTTTACCTTAGTGTTTCGATGATTTGGGTCATCGTCGTGTAAAACATCAATACGTTTAACTCCGTCTCCCTTTATGATTGCTGAAGATGAAAATCCTGAGAAGTCTTTCGGTTGAAATACTTCTTGAGAAATACTTGGCGGAGCATGACAATAATTTAATGTTCCAGTCACGTAATCTTTGAGGATAATTCGAGCAGCTCTTGCACAGTCCGGTAAACCGCGGACCGTCATGAAGCCTCTTATGGCTGAAGGCAAAAAATCAAAGTTTTATATTAGAAATTACGAAGAAGAAATTACGAAGATTACACTTAACCAGAATATTTTCTTACAAGCGTATGCGTTAAGAAGATCTTCATTGTTAAATTCTGGTGGAAGCGTCACACCATATTTGTATTCCAAAATAGAGCGAGGGATCCGTTTTGCCAACAGAAAAGTAGACCCTGAATATTCTGTGAGTTGGTCAACAGGTAAAATTCCACCAAGCACCATTTCTCCCTTGGACCCACCATAGGAAGGCATTACAAGCCCAGGACAATCGCACAACATCAAATCTTCTTCCAGATATAAAGTCTAATTGAAAATTATCCTCATATATTAAATCAAACTTCCTGTTACATTTTTGAAATCGTCAAAGAAAAACAAACCTGAAAATGTTTAGTCTTCCCTGGAGTGGCTGAAACAGATGTTTTCTTGTTCGCCATGAGAGAATTGATAGTAGAACTCTTTCCAACATTTGGATAGCCAACAAGCCCCACATTGAACAACTCTGTGTCTGGTGGGCGAAAGGTTTTAAGGAATTGGACCAATTCATCACGACTTAATATTGAATATTTATCTTTGAGTGGGACAACATGGTCATTTGAAGTCTTAGTCTTTGGTTCCGCTTTGACTTCTTCCTCTGTATCGTTCTCTTCTTCTGAATCAGTTTGGTCGGACTCAGACTCGGAGTCGGAATCCGAATCTTCTATTTCCTCATTAATTTTTGCAGCAGCGAGAGCAGCGGAGTAGAAAACGTGAGCTAACCCAATTGAGTCGAAATATTCTGACCAATGTATTCTTTGTTCTCTAGTAAGAAAGTCTGCTTTATTGATGAGAAGAATATTAGATTTCCCAAGTTCCTTCACATATTTCTCCAAATCTTCGCATCTAAAAATATAAAATTTAAAAGTCAAAACTGATTGCGTATAAATAAGCACATGAATCTAGATGACAATTTGAATCGGAGAACCATGACCAGTACAACAACTAAACAGGGTTGATAATTCGAAATGGTTTTTTGAATTCCAATTCCAATTTTATTTTGAATTCTTTATTTCCGATTCTGAATTCGAATTCCTATACTGAATAATTAGAATTCAAATTTTAATTATAATGGGAAATCCGATTCTTGAATTCCAATTCCAATTAATTCTCTAATTTGAATTCTTGAATTCGAATTAATTTGGATTCTTCTTTGATGAATTGCAATTCCAATTCCAATTCCAATTTTTAAATATTTCCGATTTTTTTCGAATTCGATTCAACCCTGGAACTAAATAAAACCTTCCTGTTAAAATCCGTAAAAAATCATGCTTAGCCGGCTTCGAAGTGAATTTAAATTGAACTAAATTCTATACCAAGTTTAAGTGATGACTTTAATAGCTTAGCGTTACTTCACAGAAACCATGGTCGGTGTAATTTTAATATTTTTAACTATAGGAACAGCATTTCTTTGGTTATGTTAATTAGTCAAGTCATTCAAAACTTTGCTGTCGATGGATTTCAACTGAAACCACCAATGGTACTACAAAATGTATGGACTCTCATACTTTGTAGCTCTGCTAGGAGAACCAAAATTAAAAAAGTAAACCATATTAGGTTGACTAAATGTGTCTTATTGTGCTGTTCAAGCAGATTAATGTGAAAAACCTCAAAATAATATCAAATACAATACCTTATCCAAAATTAGAAAATAATTTCAGTGTTCCAATGTTCCAATTCCAACAGAAACGAAATTATTAGAATAAAATTAGGTTTTTTTACCTGTAAAGAAGTGGATTCCTTGCATCTACGATCTGAACTGTAATATGAGAGCGTTCTACAACACGCCAAAGTTGTCTCCAAACTTCTAAATTTCTTTCAAAAGGTGTAATTCCATCTTTCCCTTGGAGTTGTGACATGTGTCTTCTCCAAGTTAAAAATGCTTCTTTTTCTGCTTCATCCAGGTCTTCAGCAGTCATTTCAGTCGTCCACTTTGGTCGTCTTGGAACGACAACCATTTTCCTTTCTTCCTCCGTAATAAAATCTTGAGTGTCCAAAGGATCTGCTGTAGACAACGTTACAAATTTGACATTTAATTTCTCTGCTGTGAAATCTCTGTCCGCAAGGACGGCAGTGGCCAAGAATTCTTCATACGATGTTTCTTCTGTCACGGATTTTAAAACTGTCGTTTGATCTTCTACAGTGTGTCGATCCTAAAAATATGAAAAGCAAATGTAAAAAAACACAATGAAAACATGATTATGATTAACTTCAAAAAATATTGCCCACTTTTCAAAAAATTCGTCCCGTCTATTCTATATCTCTTCTTATAATAATTTTCATTGCATAATATTGCTGAGTTGCTTGCTGTATCTTTCTAATTAGGAATTACATTTTTGAATAATTTTATTTACCGTCATATTTTTGGTTTCCCATCCTGCACGATTCTTCTTGACCAATGATTTTCCTAAACTCGCGTGCTGTGTTTTCCGTGTCCTCCCCATCCTCCTTCCCTTCCTCTTCAGTGATTTTCAGCGGACACAAATTTCTCAACTACTAATTAAAATAGTCGTTCGAATTCAAATAATTTAACTAATTAAAGTTAAAATCACATTACAACTTCAATTCCTAACTCCATTCACTCAAAACACACACGTTTAGCACGATGGAACATCAAATTCCCCGCATTTTCAGACTTAAAATTCCAAGGAAAAAAAGTGAGGCGGACTTTGCAGAAACATTTTTTTTTCTGCAGATTTGTTCACCATGGAAGATTGTAAATGACCGATTAAGCGCCTGGGCGTCTATTTGTTCCGGCAATGTCAGAGGTTACAGACGTGTACCATTTTCTCCATAAGCGTAGTGGGAAAAGACTAAAAGACCCTGATTTTATTCGAGCACATGCATTTAAACTGTTCAACTATTTCAGAAAATAAAAACCCATTCCAAAAGTTGTTTTCTAAAACTTGAAACTAACACGTTGTTGAAACTTTCTGGAGAATTGCTTTCTAGGCTTTCTTCGAGTTTATCTGGCACATAGGACACACACAACACGTAATTATATCAAGTAGAAAACTCCTCTCATGTAAAATAAAAAAAAGATTGAGCCGAAGAAACCGGAAGTCGGGAAAGAACTACAAATGTTCGTGTTCGATCAATGACAGTACGCTACATTTATAAAGAGATTTGAATAAAGAAATGAGTTTGAAATTTTTGAAATAATCCAAAAATAATGTTCTTCCTCATCGCATCGTATAGATTTTGATGAAGAGTCTCAGAAGATAATTTGTCCACAAAACAGTGGACAACAGTCTAACCGAATGTACAAACCTGATCTTTAGTAGATTTGGTCAATTCTTCTGTCGTCTTAAGTCAATGCAAAAAAAACTCAAAAATTGATGATAATTGAACTACCGTAAAATACCGAATGGAAGCCAGATCCTAATAACCTGGGCCCGAATAGAAGCCGGGTCTTTCTCCATTTCGCTTATGGAGAAAGTGGCGAAAGTCTGCGACATTTGACCCTGTCGGAGGCCTTCTATTCGGTATTTTACGGTACTTACATGTAAATGGTAGATTTGTTTGGTTTTTTGTCTTATTTGGCGTTTTCGGAGCTCTTCAAACACAACGAAACGTTACGTACTATAGTACTAGTACTATTAACTTGTCTAATGACCATTTTCCCCCAGTCTCACCGATTAATCGCAAGCTATCCGTTCAGCAAAATATCAAAACTCACATATAAAAAACAAATACAATTTAGATACAATTGCCACATCTCCAGAGCATTTGAGTGAAACGTGCTAAAAATCCCAATGCTGTTTATTTTAATTTTAATCTAATTTAATTTATTGCGAAAGACTGCAAGTCTGAGTTATACATTTGTCTGTCTGTGTCCGTGGGTGAGGGAGCACTCTCACTGCCGTATTTCTTATCAGAACCACCTGAAATTCGGTGTGCGTGACCCTTGGGCGATAGCTCCGCGCGAGTTCGTTGGTGAACAATTTTGGACCACTACTAGGGGTACTTTGCTATTTTAACCTGGCCAGTAGGAAGCGGTAGTTAAATCAACATAGTCTAAAGCTCCATTAAAAATACTGCAGCAATTTTTTTTTACTGCGCTTCCTGTTGGGTTGCCTGTTGAGGGTATGTTTTACCCGTTTAGGATAACGCTAGCGAAACATCCTCACCAAATAACAAATGTTACGATGCGATGGCAACAAATATTTGCTGTTTTGTCAAACCGGCCAAAAGAAAAAAGTGATATTTTTGGACCAAATAAGCAGCTATCGTAGTATGTTTAAGCGTTGACCTTGGAGCACTGAAATCTGTTTTTTTCAATGTTGCAGCAGCGGGGAGCAATAAAGTATACATGATATTTCAGAATTTCTGATGCGTTACGCACATTGACAATATATTGTTTATTTTTGCTTCCATCTCTACACATTTAATTACTATATTGATTGGCTTCAAATTTGGCATGCCTATTTAGGGGGCCCTTGTCTTCACCTGACAATGGTCACAAGTTGACTTTTCACTTCCGGTTCGACCGTGGAGCAGGAATTAAATATTAACATATTGTTTATTTTTGCTTCCATCTCTACACATTTCATTACTATATTGATTGGCTTCAAATTTGGCATGCCTATTTAGGGGGCCCTTGTCTTCACCGGGCAATACTCACAAGTTGACTTTTCACTTCCGGTTCCACCGTGGAGCAGAAATGAAAAATCAACATATTGTTTATTTGTGCTTCCACCTCTACACGTTTCATTACTTTATGGATTGGCTTCAAATTTGGTATGCGTATTCAAGGGGCCCTTGGCTTCACCGGACAATGCTCACAAGTTGATTTTTCACTTCCAGTTCCACCGTGGAGCAGGAATTAAAAATCAACATATTGTTTATTCGTGCTTCCATGTCTACACGTTTCATTCCTTGAGGGATTAGCTTCAAATTTGGTATGCGTATTCAAGGGGCCCTTGGCTTCACCGGTCAATGCTCACAGTTTGTCTTTTGACTTCCGGTTCCACCGTGGAGCATTAATTAAAAATCAACATATTGTTTATTTGTGCTTCCATCTCTACACGTTTCATTACTTTATGGATTGGCTTGAAATTTGGTATGGTTATTCAAGGGTCCCTTGGCTTCAACGGAGAATGCTCACAAGTTTACTCTTGACTTCCGGTTGAACCGTGGAGTAGGAAGTAAAAATCAACATATTTTTATACAAACAACTTATTTTTTGATCTTCCCCAGACAATTATCACATCTGGCTTTTTGTTTCTTTAATGTATGACACTCAGTACCCAGTGGCGTTTCTGGGCCAACAACCGATACAAAAACACGTTAGCGTTATTCCGCACTTAAGACGTTAGATTAAAATGTCACATTTCCATGACAATTTCGGCAAATGTAAAGTTACGTTATTTGGAATCATCATCAATCTGAGTCCCAAAGTTCCACTTAATTCAGGTAACATTTCTCTCACGTGTTAGTGATTTCTCTGAAAATTCACACAACTCTCTTTTAACTTGGGTATCACGACCAGAAATACAATGCCAAGTTTGAAACGCAAAAGTGCAGATCAAAGAAACTCTCAAACTCGAAACTTAAAGAAGAGGGTCAGAGCTAATAGTGAAACTCGTAAAGGTAGAAATGAGAAACAAAAGGCAGCCATGAGGAAAGTGAGGGCCGATCAGGAACGAAGGGCAGCTGAAAATGAGAAGAAGAAAGAAGCCATGAAGAAAATAAGGAGGGTCGAGGAACGAAGGTCAGCTGAAAATCAGAGACAGAAGAAATGTAAGAAAATTGCTAGATTAAATGAGGAGCGCCGTCTGAGTGAAAACCAGAAGAATCGAGAAGCAATGAGAAGGACATATTCAAATCGAAATTTGGATTTTCAGTATCTACTAAAAGAATACGAGAGCAAAATCATAGAAGGTCCAACCTATGTTTGCTCTTCATGTGGGGGTCTGTGGTACAAAGAATCTGTCCGCAAAGTATATCCACAGGAATTCCGAGATAAAGGTTGCGATGAAGATCTAGTTTCAAAATTATTTAACTGTAACCAAAACGGGGATCATGGTCATTTCTTCTGCAGTACTTGCTTTATATCCGCACGTGGAGTTAAGCCGAAGGTACCAAAGTTGTGTTTGATGAACGGATTTGATTTTCCTACAATTCCACACCAGCTGGCTGGATTAACACCACTCGAGGAAAGACTCGTGGCTCTACGCCTGCCATTTGTCCAAATCCGAAGTCTGGGGTCTGATCGACAATTTGGAATGCAAGGAAACATTGTCAACGTAATGAATGATTTGGATACCAGCGCAAAGGCAAGTTTAGTAAACGGCATTTTGTTTGATAACCTTTGCTGCGTGAATATAGAATTTACTAATTCATGTTTCAGATTCTTCCAAGAAAATTTGACGAATCCTCCACAGTTCAAGTCATGCTTATGCGGCGACTATGCTATAAACGGCCATTCATGTACGAAGTGGTCAGACCATGCAAAGTATACGAAGCCGCAAAGTACTTAGCCAATACTGAACTTTACAAGGCTGAAGGTGTCGTTCTCTCAAATGACTGGTCTTCTACTGCTAAGGGCAATTTGGATTTTGTGGTCGAAGATGAAGACAAGAATCGTGTGCATAATTTACAAGCTGAGTCCGAGACCGAATTGAATGAAGTCAGTACAAACAATATTGAAGATGAAGATGAGGACGAACAATGCCAGCAAGAGACTCTAGTTATCAATGATGCCGAAAGAAGCGGTTTAATACACAGGATTGCTCCTGGTGAAGGAAAGAGACCATTGTCACTGCTGAGAGACTTAGATGCTGAAGTCCTTTCATTCCCTACTATTTACGCAGGAATCAGACGTGAATTCGATGCACGGCTAAAGGTCACTTATACGGATATTTCGAAATCGGAAGCCCGAAGGTATGCTGAGAGATAAACTAAATGTATTCATGAAATTCAAGCTCTTAATTAATAAATTCTTTCCATGTTAGATATGATCGCCGGTGCTGTGGATCATCAAAGATTCTATACGCATATAAGTTATCTCAGAATAAGCGGATTGCGGCTGCAATCCAATTATGTCTGAGGAAGAAAAAGGGCGATACGTGTATTACGGTTGGTCAAGTCAGAAGTGATGCCTTTGTGGAAAAATTAGTTCAGCACGACGACGGCTACCGAATGCTGAAGGGAATTAGGGGATCTCCCGCTTATTGGGAAAGTCAGCTGAAAAAAGTCATGGCGATGCTAAGACAGCTTGGAATTCCTTCGTTTTTTATGACCTTATCCGCAGCTGAGACAAAGTGGCCGGAATTACTTGTGATTCTTGTCCTTCTACTGAAAGGAGAAACAATTACCGAAGAGCAAGCAATGAACATGACATTTCAGGAGAAATCCGATCTTATCAGAAACGATCCAATTACATGTGCCAGGAACTTCGACCATCGCCTTCGGTCACTTTTAAATGTCCTGCTGAAGAAACCCGGTGGTGTTTTCGCTCTACATCGTTTGGTGAACTATTTCCTTCGAGACGAATTTCAACAACGTGGCTCACCCCATAATCATGGACTGTACTGGTTGGAGAACGCGCCAGTATTTGATGAAGCAGATCCAAAATCCATTATACGATGTGTCGAATTCATCAACAAGTACATCACATGTGAGAGGAAAGAGACAGAGGGAATGGATGAAGTCATCCAATATCAAATTCACAAACACACACACACGTGCAAGAAAAATAGAAATGATCAGGTGATTTGTAGATTTGGATTTCCCATTCCACCTATGAAATCTACAACAATTCTATTTCCCCTGCCTGAAGAGTTTGACCAAGCCAAAAGAAAATGCGCCCAAAAGGCTTTTGCAGATCTTAAGGAGACATTAAGCGGGCTTGGGAGAAATTACAAGGAGGATTTGCCATTCGACGTTTTTCTAGGGAGCCTTGGCATGACTGAAGATGAATACATTATATCTGTACGGTCATCTATCAAACGTCCCACTGTATTCCTCAAGCGGGCGACCAATGCGATATTTGTAAATCCTTACAACGAAATAATTTTGAAGGCGTGGAGAGCAAACATGGATATCCAATTTATACTTGATCCGTATTCTTGTGCCAAATATTGTGTCTCTTACCTAGCCAAAGATGACAGTGGTGTTTCGAAACTCCTGAGAAAGATTAACGACGAATGTCGACAAGGGAATACAACAGTAAAAGATCGACTACGAAAGTTCGCAAACACCTTCACGAATTTCGTCGAAATCAGTGCCCAAGAAGCCTCATACGGTCTACTTGGCATGCCTCTCATCAGAAGTAGTGTCTTTACTGAATACATTAACACCAGCCCACCAGAAGAACGTGTATTCCTGATCAAATCACAGGAAGAGTTGGAGAGACTTCCTGAAGATTCCACCGATATATCTGTACAGGGCGTATTATCAAGGTATTCTGTGCGTCCCGGGCAATTGGAAAATACTTGCCTGGCCGACTATGTGGCCCTTTACAATTACAGTAAAACAAAGAAAGGTGCGGCAGAAGTGTCCGATGATGCTCACCACGACGATCTGGTCCAGGATGGAACGGCTGACGAAGATGATACGAACGACACTTGGATTCAAGCTGGAGGGGGATGGCTTAAAAGAAGAATTCGACCTAAAATCATTCGCTATCGCCGGTATGGAGAACTCAAGGACCCTGACAACTTTTATCGAGAAATGGTTATGTTGTACGTCCCTTGGAGAAATGAAAGCCAAGAAATATTGAGCAGTCCTGCTGCGGAGATTTACACGATGAACAAAGAGTTGATCGATCAAAGACGAAGACAATACGACAAGAATGGATTTTCCGAAGATGTGGCTGACTATTTGGTTGAGGAAGAAGAGACTCAGAGTGTAGGATGCGAAGATCCTGAAATCCAAATTCAACTGGAGGATAATAGGACGGATATTTATCAAGATATGGGCCTGGTTGACCAAAACGCCAAGTTCGACTACATCAAGTCTCCGAAGTTAATTCCAGGCAATGAGTATTGGGAACTTATTAGATCCTTGAATGAGAAACAGAGACGATACTTCCTTCACATTGTCCACAAGATTAAAACAGACCAGCTTCCTTTTTATGAGCTTCTTCATGGTGGTGCTGGGGTTGGCAAAAGCCGTGTGATATTCTCATTAGTCCAATCAATTGTTCGAATTTATGGAAAGCAACCCGGTCGATGCCCCGATGATGTCGTCGTTCTCGTTGCTGCATTTACCGGTATATATTCAATCAGTGAATTTGTAAACGTTTAGATTAAGCAGAATTATTTACTCTATTCATATTTATTCCTACAGGGAAAGCGGCATGTAACGTTTTTGGATTGACACTTCATTCGGCCTTCCGACTTCCAAATAGTCAGAATACGGGTGATATTGTTCGACTTGTGGATGACGTATGCAACTCGCTAAGGGCTAAGCTTCTTCATCTCAAACTCATTATCATTGATGAGATATCGATGGTCTCAGTGAAGCAGTTATACCAAATTGATTCTAGGCTACAACAAGTGTTCCAGAATGAGCTCCCATTTGGAGGAATATCCATTTTAGCTGTTGGACACTTTCGACAATTAAAACCGGTGATGGCTCGATATATCTTTGAAGTTCCCAAATTCAAAGTGCTTGGTCATCTAACTGGGAATGGATTGTGGCCTCTCTTCAAGATCTACGAGCTCACAGAAATTATGAGACAGCAGGGCCAGCTTGAGTTTTGTACTGCACTCAATAATATGGCGGAAGGTTGTATGACTGATGATGACATAGCATTAATAAGGTCACGAGAAATCTCAGCTGACCTCATTCCTCCTCCAAATGCTACTCGTCTCTTCTATAGTAATGCGGATTGTCATCACTATAATATGACCTTCCACTCAAAGCTGGGTACCGAAAAAGCCGTTTCAACAGCCATCGACAGGATACAAGGAAAAGCAACCGATGCCCAGAAGGAAAAGCTCATGGAACAGGCAAAGAATTTAAAAGTAGGAGACGCGGACGGTCTCCCCTATAGAGTACATCTTCAAGTTGGAGCTGAATTCTTTGTATCCACGAATGTAGATGTCTCGGATGGTCTCTTCAACGGATGTACCGGCACATTAATGAGGATTGACTATGGGATTACATCAGCAGAAGACAGAATTCCAGTTCGTGCTTGGATGGACTTTAAGATTCCGTTCTTTGGAGCCAATTCTCGTGACCGAACTAATAAGTACCAACTTATCCGTAGCATAGATGTAACGTGGACTGCTATTGATATGGATACAAGAATTCTGAGCAGAACCCAGCGACACAGACATCAGATCGTGAGAAAACAAATTCCACTGGTTGAAGCCAATGCTATCACAGTCCATAAGAGTCAAAGTTCATCCATGGAAGAGGTTGTGGTTTGTGTCAGGAAGAAATTGTCCAGAGAACTTCTGTATGTCGCCTGCAGTAGAGCGTGTCACTATGAAGGCCTCTACATTGATGGGGAATTCCAGGCTCCTCTTCCCCCATTGACTACAGATGCAGTGACCCTAGAAATGGAAAGACTAAGGCAGAATCCTCTCCAGTTCTCTTTGAAATTTCTCCAAGATGTCGGTAACGACAGTTATAAGTTCATTTACCACAACGTTCAGTCACTTCATAAACATTACGAGGATATCATCTGTGACTCATGCTATTCCTCTGCTGATGTAATGGCATTCGTCGAACCATGGACTCTAACTGGTGAAGTTTACGAATTTCAAAATTCAAGTTGTGTACACCGTATCGATTGTCGTAGCCATCGGGATTCTTACGGTTCAATTGTATTCGGCAAAAACTCTATCATTCCAGACTTTTCCAACTTTGAGAACTTAGAATCTGTTCAATCCAATGGGCACCATAGCATGACGTCATGGACATTGGGTAAAGTCGGATTCATCCTAATTTATCGCTCACCAAATTCGTCGATTGAGGAATTTTACAAAGACCTCTCCAAATTAATAAGACAGCGATTCTCATTGCCACTGATTGTTATTGGAGACTTCAATATCGATATGAAAAAGGCCGAGGGGACTAGACTTATCAAGACGTTTTCGGAGTATGGACTCCAAACCAAATTACCAATGAATTGCGCAACAACTGACGGTGGAAGTCAAATTGATTGCTGTTTCAGCAATATTTCAGACATCGAAGCCTGGCCATATGAGTCAGTATTCAGTTACCATAAACCATTATGTGTGATTTGGCCAAAGCGTTGCGAGCCTTTGACTGAAAGAATGGATACTGGTGCGGATACATTCCAAGAAATCGAAGAAGGTGTTGAAGAAGAAGATATGGACTCGATTTCCGACCTGAGAGATACGTTACAAGCGTTCATTCTACCAATTACATCCATGAAAGAATTGAGCCTCGAAATGAATCTAGATCATATGTGCAGTGAGGCCGAAAAAATTATGGAAGACCTGAATTACAAGTTCTGTCGAAAATCTGTAAATATGAATATCTCATCAGTGAGGGCTTACTTTACGCAATATTCTAACTTGGTAAACAAGATGGTCTCAACGTTGTCGACATCAGTTTTACAATCGTATACCGACCAAAGGATTGATGAAAGATCAAGCTCTCTACTTCCTACTCTAATGCTACAAGAATATGTCCCAGTTTACACGCCGTCAGACGGTAATTGTTTTTACAACGCCGTCGCTCTTTGCATATTTGGAGACTACAAGTACCACTTGATGATTCGCTTGACAATTTTAAGTGAGATAATCGGTCAAGAGGAAAAATACGTAGAATTCCTTCAAAAATCGATGGCTGAATACGCTTATACAGATTTTGTGTTTACTACTATGAAAATTGGAACATGGGCCGACTCTTCCGTAATGTTCGTTGCCTCAAAGGTAATACTGTAACTTCTGGTACACTGGCATAGTACATGGGTTTCATTCGTATAGAATTCTAATATGTATTTAAATTAGGTGTGCCGACGGCCAATTTACTCCTACGACATGGACTTCGGTAGACTTGGAAGTGTTGCCGATGCAAGCAAATTTCTCCAAAGAATGCAGAATCCGCAGAGAGGAGACACGCGCCATCATAAATATTTGTATTTTGACTGCGATGAGTCAAAGCGGCCAGTTTGTATGCACTACAGGAACATGGTGGATGACGGTGTAAAAAACCATTTTGTGGCTCTTATGCAAAAATCTTCCACTTCAACCGTCTTTCCGTGTCTACTTGATGTCTACAGATCTCTACGTGAAGATCAAGAATATGAATAAACCATTTGTAAATACAAAAATGTATTGTGTATTATACTTAAAGAAAGAATTGCAAGGATATAAATTATAATATTAATATTGTAATAATAAATTATCATGTGATAATGAATTAAATACACCCAAAGCTAATAGGATTTGCCTTTTGTTAATGTTAAAATTAGTCCTTCCCTTTGGATTCAAATTACTTGCTGAAATCGAAACCTCGTCATAAACCATGTACTACACATCAAAGACATAATATTCGACTGTACTTTCTGAGAAAATGAAGGAATTTCATCGGGCCATTTTTGAGAAAATCGATTTTGAAAAAAATCAAGGACATTTCTGCACACCGGACAACATGTTCTCAACAAACGCAAATCCACAGCTAATAGGATTTGCCTATTGTTAATGTTAAAATTAGTCCTTCCCTTTGGATTCAAATTACTTGCTGAAATCGAAACCTCGTCATAAACCATGTA
>JAQGCB010000548.1:0-20872 GCA_034698835.1 Protaphorura tricampata
ATCTTTTGGAAATCACTCAATTTATCATTGTAAGGGGATGGAAGTTTTTGTAAATGGGGTTCAGTGTGGTCATACAGGTCATGCCATTTGTTTGCATTTGCTTTGAAATCTCTGAGGAAATCTAAAGGAAAGTAGTACAAATTAATGCATCTGTGAAAATAAGATGGCATGTCGCTATAATTTTTGAAGTCCACTCTAAGTTACCCTTGAACACTGGTGAAGTATCGATCATTCGGCAGAGTTCATCCCATGACTTTTCAGCCAACCAACCTGGTGCAGGATTCGGTATTGGATTTTCTAGGCCGACACCTCCAGTTAAAAGGAATTTGAATTCCGCATTCTGTAATTTCCCTTGAGATCTGCAATTCCAAATATTCTAGAAATTATTTTGGCCAAATATCACAGCTCTGTCCAGAATTTGATTCGAACAAATTCAAAATAGAAATTCTGTCGATTTTAGGAAATAGAGGTGGCAAGCATTTTAGTTTTAACTTACATGAGAATGCTGACACAAAGAATGAATGAGAATAAAAGTTTGTCCTTTTCGAAGAGAGATCGGCACACATTGCTGTAGAGACTGAGAGTGAAATGATCACTCAAATTTTTGAGTCTCTTCTCCAAAACTTTACTTCGGTTACTAGAAAAAAAATTAAAATGTCTTTTTAAGTCACACATCCATAATTACAATACGTCCGAAATGCAGTGACCAAATCTAGTTGCAAAGGATCCACCTTACCCAACTCTCCTCATAATACTTTAGCAAGAACAAAGAAAGTACAAAAATTCTTAATGCATTCACATAAATTTTCATAGATCAAAAATTGATTTTGAAACTTTTGAGCAAAATGCAAGATCGGTTGTTATTTAAAGAACAGACCCCGAGACCTATTAGAATGTACACGTATGAAATTAAATTACCTGTGATCGATTGAACTAATGAAGAGATTCACAAACCAATTGAGAGAGTATTGATACATGGGATCAATCTGTTAATTTTAAACAGAATATTAGAACTTATTTCTAAAAATGTTAAAAATTATTCCATTTACATTTGGAAGTTCGGTGAGTGAGAAAAAGAGGACACTCGTGTATCGGGCAATGGGTCTATAGGCGAGTCTTGACTTATCAATCTGTTTCTCAGTCTCAACAGCAATCTCTTGTTTCTCAGAAATATCATCTGAGATTGTTTTTGAAGAGTCTAGAATTTCAATCGCTGTCTCATCCTCTAAAATATTCCCTTCCGATGAAGACAGAGTGTTCAGAATATTGTCTTCAACTTCTTTGAGGGCTTTTGTATTGGACGCTGTTTGCATGACCAATTGTTGTCGCTCTTCTTCTAATTCAGGTCTGTGGGTCATAAATATTAAGCAAATATTGAGTGAAATTATTTTAGATAGACATTACAATTTCTTAGCCTCACCTCTCCTTAGCCACCACAATTCCTAACAGTTGGTCTTCAAGGCCTTCAAGTGTAATCATAAAATTGAGCAATAGGACTTTCGTAGATACTTCAGGTAAATAATGTGGATTTCTCAATTTTGTAGTGATGTAGAAACGGAAATTAGGATTGAACTCAACGATCAAGTCTCCAAGTCGAATCATGTCAACCCCAGCTAATTAAAAAAAACACCCAATGTAAAAAAAAATAAATCGTTTTTAGAGAATAACTATTAAACTATTTGCATACATTGCTTGAAAGTCGTCTTTTGTAGAATGGGCTGAAGAGCTCCATCTATTTCCTCCCCAACATTTTCAAGTAACATTGGCATCCCTTGTGAAACACACTTCTCCATTTTTCTCATAAAATCCAAGTCTGACATTTTGACAATCATGAGTTTGTTTTCTTTCTCCGTATTTTTAACCCATTTGTTCGCTTGTCCTATTAAGACAAAAAAGAATTTTCAATTGAAATAATATTTCCCAACAAGATTAAAAAACATGTAGAAATCTAATTTTATTTACCTTGTGGGTCAATCATGAGAGGAAAACGGCGACCGAGTTCTACCATGACTGAATTGTCGATGGAGAAAGCGTCTCTGGGGAGTCCATGAATATTCCATGCTTGGATTTTGATAGGAGAGCCAAGTGTTTTTGTCAAACTGAAGTTTGCACTGCATGCAATCCCAAGATTTCCCACGTATTTTACCCAATCGTTTATACATTCAGTTCTGTTACGAGACACAAAATATATACAAAACTGCATATTTCATAAATGTAGAAATACAATAAATAATACCTAAAAGTGGCAGTATAAGGTCCAAGGTAGGCGATACACGCTGATGCAATCAGCACATCAGCTCCTAAATTGTCATACATGATTTGGAGGTCTTCCGCGGCATGAGTCCAGCGATCCTTCTCTCCACCGAGCCCACCTTTCAAAATTTAAAATGTTAAATGAAGTGTAAATAATTTCTTATAATATTTTTATAAACAAATTTTGATTTGAACATACCAATGAGTTTCTCAGCTCTCTCCAATTTTTGAGTACATTTATTCACTTCAGCCTCCAACTTTTCTTTCTTTTCACTCACTTCAAGGAATTGTTCATTCAACTCTGCTAATTTTGCTTCCAATTCTTTGATTTCTTCTCGCTTAGCATTCAAAAGATCAACTGTTTCTTTGAGAGTTGTTTCTGCTTCTAAGAGTCGAGCCTTCTTGGGTGCCACTTCCTTCACAAATACAAAATTACAATAGATTAGATTCATAAATTTATTCGCACTTTTTTACGCCAGTTTTTGAGAAAACAAACCTTAGCCACTTTGTCATAAGAATCCAATGCAATGACCCAGCGACAAAGTCCTTCCGCCGCACTCGAAGCCTTTAAAACCATTTTTGGGACAAACAATGGTTGTCCGATAAAATTAGCACGAATCTCAGTCATCACTTGAACTGGAATATTGTCTTTGTCATAGTCTTTCAAACTTTGTAAAAAATTAAAATCCCCCAACAATCTTTTGCTCGGTCCCCAGAAATCCATGACCTAAAATATAAAAATTGGCATCCAAATGTTTTTCTCAAAGAAATTCTCAGAAACAAAAGAATTAGATTTTGAAAATTAAGAACCAAAGTATAAAAATATCTAACCTTTTTACCATCTGCATCTGTGATTCTCTCTGGTTTAATCCCTTTCATGACGCAAACAGCAGCCATGACCAATTTCACGGCAGGTGGTGGATTTTTCATTGACTTGACCAAAACAATATCAGATGGTTTGAGAGTATCCAAAGCTTTGAGGGCCTCTGAAAAACGAAGAAAAAAACAATTTTAAGGTCATTTCAACTTTAGCAAAGAATTATTTTATTTTATTTTACTCTCAAGAAGTGGTAAAGCCTCTGCCAAATCGTTCAAACACTCTTGTTTCAATTTGGATGCTTCTTCAGCCTGAGCATTAGCTTTAATCTCATCCTCTTGAACCAATTCGGATTTCTTGGCCACTTCTGCAGTTTCCTTCTCAATGATTGCTATCACATTGTCAGTCACACGAGCAGCTTCAATCAATTGAGGCTTCAGAGCTGAGAGTTCTTTCTTCATTACAGCAATCTATCAAAATATAATAATATTATAGAGTATTAAGTTATATTGGTACTAAACAAGAAGACTGAATAAATGACATAGTGATAAAATAAGTTGAACACTGACCTCTCCAGAAGCAAATGCTAATTTCTCAAGACCCCCCAAATATCTGAGTTTTGCTTGCATCGTGTCCTCTTTCTTCCCTTGAATCACTTCTTTAAAAGTAAGGATGAGTTCTAAGAATGAAGTCGGAGTTACGTACACATGTCGTCCCATATCGTCAAAGAATTTGGCAGCTAATTTCTCAGCTCTCACATGGAAAAATTTACAAATGTTCACAGCCCCTTTCCTCAAATCCGCTGGAATGTCCATTGTCGCACAATGAAAGTGTGCAACTTTTTCTAAGGCATCTTCTGGCCACGGCTAAAAAATACAGTAAGAGTTAAGAGAGTTTGCTACAGAGACTACAGACTAAAATATTTAAATTAAAATTAATGTTCCTACCTGAAACCAATCAATGGTACAACAATTGACAATGGATGGAAATTGTCTCAAACGATTTCTGAACGCGGATCCAATTGGACTGAATGCAATGATGATGTGAAGTTTTTCTTTGACACGACTCACATAGTAAGCAAACAAAGCGAGAGGACTAATCTCAACATTTCTTGAACTTTTGTGATTTTGCATGAAGGACGGCATCACAGCCTCCTAAATTGTATACACAGCCATCATCGTTAGTTGAATAATCAAAATAAATATTGGTTGATTAAAAAAACTTTCCTTACCATGATTTCTCCCTTCTCTTCAGCATTGAAAATATTTGGAACATCGCCAGCATTCAGAAGTGCATCAATGTCCTCCAAAAATCCTTCTTCTTTGATTTGAGAATCTGTGATGAGGAGAACTGTGTCTCGCCCATAACCACCTGCATTCTTCATTGCCTTCTTTAAATCATCACGCCATTCATTTCGACCTAATTAAACACAGCAAAAAGTCAGAGAAAGTACACCTAGTATTATTTTATTTATGTCCTTTACCATAATTCTTAGCAATTTCTGGTTGAAACAATTGATGACCAGCCATGGAAGCAGTCAAACGAGTTAAAGACTGTCGACCTGACCCTCCAACTCCAACCAAGAGTGCATGTCCACCAGGACTACGAAGGATACGAGATATCCGCGTCAAATGTTCAAGGAGATATCTAAAAATTCCAACAATTGATCTCTGTACAACCGAAAAGTAATGAAACATTATTTAGAACTTACCTAAAAATGACTAAGTCCATTCTATTTTTATTCGTTGTATTGTACTCTGCCATGGAAATATTGACAACTTTATAGAACTGGTCGATGTCCCTAATTTCTTGGTAGAGACGATCATCCTTGTCTGCCTCAGGATTCATAAAATCACCAAACATTAAATTCCTCATGTCTTCTTCCTGAACTCTTGATTTTGGTCCTCCAGTTGTCAAATGTTCAAAGATGACGTCAAACGATTCCTTGAAATGATTTTGAACACAAGTCTGTGTCAATTCAAACAACCATTTACGATCTTTGTCTTCCACCAGGCGATCATAGAAAACACGGTAGACTTCATGCACCCATAATCTAATCAAAATAAAGTAATATGAAAAGTATTGGCCTAGAGAATGTACCCCTAGTAGTAGGAAGAAAAATGTTTAATATTTTACCTCACAAATAGACGCTTGGATTCAACTGAATTTTTATTGATAAGACAACAACCCTGAAAAAAAAAGTAATAATGAAAAAAATGTTAAAAAATTTAAAATGTTAATTCCATTCAAAATAAAAAAGATTACCTGAATCACACGAGCAAAATCTCTCAGGTTGAATGTGTAGTGTGATTTTGACGGGGTTGGCAAGAGTTTGACAATGGCTTCTTTGTACACTTCCATTGTACTCGCAACGATTGGATGAACTACACCAAAATACTCAGGGGAGAAACCAGTGTTCTAAAATAGTTTGAAAAATGTAAATTATCCCACTAATTAGCAATCCAAACGAAAACTAATGAAAACAAACCCTCAAATAAATTTGCATCAATGTTTGGAAAATTTTGACCATAGTCTCATCTGAGAAAATGTTAATGGCCACAAGATTAAAATGTCGAAGGAAACGCGGAGTGATGTTCTGTCGACTCCCACCTACTGGGCCCATGGCTGCCATAAATTGTATGTTTTGAAGGAATATTTTGGTTGTGTCTTTCTTGTCGTACCTTTGCAATTACATTGTAAACATCAATTTAGTTTTCAAAAATTAAACTGATTTTTTTTTAAATGAACTCACCAGTGCTTATGATCAAAATATTGTCGTAGTAATTCTATCGGCGGTTGAGCACCGTAGATTTCTGTTGCTGGAAGGTTCAAATCATCGACAAAAATGATACACTTAACGTTGGCCGGTGGGCCAAATCGTCCTCCACCTTTCTTATCCAATTTGTTCACAATCAAATCCTGGAAAAAATTAAATATAAATATAAATAAAATGAAAATTGTAGTCCATTCTGAAATTTGGGAAATCCACTGGATTATCTTACCTGAGTCTGACTTGCTGTGGTTTGTGCTGAGAAAGTGACAAAATTTGGAAGATATTTGTCTTGTGGTAAACCATTCATGAGTTTATCTTGAACATAAACACTTTTCCCTGTCCCAGTTGGTCCAACGATTAACAGAGGAAGAGAATGTCTCACACAAATGTCCATTAAATGTGTATATCTGTAAAATTTATTTAATAAAATTATCAAAATCTGCAGCTATCATGTCTGGTTAGATTTATTAATTAAATACCTGGCTGTATCGACAGTGGGAACAATGATTCTTCGAATATTACTGTGTGTTGGCATTTCGAATCCTCGAACGAGTTCATTCCAATGCCTCCATTGTCCTCGCCCTTTGATTTCAAAGAAATAGTCAAAGACAGACCCATCATTTGGATAAGTTGACTCAAATTTTTGTGGAAATCCTTCCGGGAATGGATGAGCTGTGTCTTTCCCAGAAATGAGAAGTTTGATGAAAGTATCAAATTTAATTCGGGACTCAGTGTCCAAAAGTCCAGCCACAGACCATGGGATTGCAAATAGAACAGAGGCAGTCACCCAGATCCGTATATGTTTCGTTTCTTTTTCAAGTTCAGCAAATCCGTCTTGAAATTGAGCACGGACGAGGTTCATGAATGATCTGGGAAAACAATGAAAATTAAAATGAAAGTACAGTCATTGATTGACATTCACCCATTGTATTAAATCTTACTTTGCAAAATTAGAATCTCCAGTTTTGATCATAATTTTGCATTGTTTTCTAACGAATCTCAGGCAATGTGTCAACATCCAAGAGCATAATTCGAAAATGTACTCGTCCACCCCTTCAATCTTCCACTCTTCAGGTAATTCATGAATCCATGACTGTAACAGTGGTTTCCATCCAAGTGTTACCGGTTCAAAGTAAATCATTCCACAACGGGAAACTGTAGCTGGTGATGCCTTTGGAACAGAAATATAAATAAAAATTGTTGTCTACCACCCTGTACTCGTAATCATATAGGATTTCCAACCTGAGACAAATCCATGACCTCAAAGACCATTGACATGGCATGAGTCATCGCAATGATTTCTCCAGACATCAAACATAATTTCTTATTATCATCCAAAACCTGAACAAAAATTTGGTGTGGTATTTTTAGAAAATGTCTACAAAAGTGTATATTTCTTTACCAGCACTTAAACGCCTGCTTTTTTCTACTTACGGTATTCATGTTTTCAATCCAAACAGCATCAACTGGTCCATCAAAAATTACCCATTTCTTGTCTTCTGTGTCAGTGTTTGCAAATGTTCTGAAAAGAGGGTATAATTATTGTAAGACAACCAGTTAAAATTTTAATAACGAAAATTGATGGAGTCAAACGCATATTACCTGAACACAGTGGCGATTACTCCGTCCGACCACTCATGAGAAGCCGGATCAAAATTACCATAAAGTTGGCCCATCGTAATTGCCTTGGGATTGATTGTTTCATAGAATACCTTTTTAAATTCTGACTCTTCAACTTCAGCCTGCTCGTTCAGCCATGTCATAGCGTCTGCTAAGACCTAAGCAGAAAATATATTGCAAAATTAGAAAATTATTTCTATTTCAGTGATAGTGATAAGGTACCATTACTAAATACTAACCTTAATAACTGTTGTTTTTCCACCAAACGGATCACCAACTAACATAAATCCGTGTCGAACAATCATCATTTCAAACATTTGAATGGTCTTGGTCCTCAAAATTTCAACATTTTGTAAATTTCGTTCCAAACACGACTGTTCACAGAAAGAAATCATATTCAATTTGGACAACAATGTAAAGTACAAAATTAAGGGGAGAGAATGACTAACTATATTAATTCCTGCGAATAATTGCTCGTAGTCTGCCTTTGGCAGTTTCACACCAGGGAAAATATCAGAAATTATTCCTTGGAACAATGGAATGTCATGACTCAAAAACTTTGGTAGATTAACGTCCATAATTCTGTAAATTAGATGAAACGAATTATTAACTAATCAGTTTGTAATTTGTGTAATGTAATGTAATTCAAAATCCTTACGAACGAAGGAGAAGAAAATCTTCCTTTTCAAATGGAAATTTTAATTTTAAATTTGCTGCTGCTAAGAGTACTGATTTCACAGCTCTCATTCCTACGTAAAAATTAAACCATTAGTAAAAAATGAAGAAATTTATTTATAACTAAAACGGACCATAATCATAATGAAATTGTGATGAAAGTTGTTCAGAGCAAAGTCGATAAGTCGTCACAATTTTGACGGCTAAATTCTTGGCATCAACAAATCCGCAAGAATATAAAGAGATTTCACCAATCAGTGCATAGTCTGGCACCTTGACGGAGCAAGAGAATTTATGTTATTAGTTTCTTTCGGAAAAAATTATCAATACACAAAAAACTAACCATCATGGCTACGGTTCTAAAAAGAACTTTCAAATTGTCTGGGAGTTCGGATCTGGAATTGAATTAGAAAATCAAATCAGAAGAAAATAATAATTAATTAGCCCAATTGTATATTGGAATTTGATGAATTTCACAGCATAAAATATTGAGAACGGATTAAGCGAAGCATACATTCCATTCTAAGAAGGGTTTCTTACTTACCGTCCAGCATAACCAGGATTCATTGTAATACAAACGTAACAATTTGGATTGAGTTTCAATTCTGTTCCCTCAAAAACAAATCGATCCACATTTGCTTGTACAGCTCGAATAATGCATAGAATTTGTTGAGCAATTACAGACAATACTTCCAACTCAATTCTAGGAAAAAAAGTTTAAAAAGAGTAATAAAAATGTCCAGTTTTGATAGCAAAAATTTAAAATACCTGTTAAATTCATCAAAACATGCCCATGCACCGGAAGCGGCCAAACCCTTAAAGAACTACAAGAGCAACATTCATAAAAATTTTGTAAAAATTTCCGAAAATTTTAATAGAAAAAAATACACGGCGAATTCTTACCTTGCCCATAGCAATGTAATCCAAACCGTCCGAGCAGTTAAAGACAACACATTGAACGGCTAAAGCCTTCGCCAAATCTTTAGTCTAAAATTAGTTATAAAATATGAATGATAAACTGAGAATTCCCTCTCATTAAAGATTACAGGGTGGTAGAGCAAAAGTTGGCTAAGTTGGAAAAGTTGGCCGTAAGCAGTAAACTTCTGAATTCCAACATCAACTCGAAATTTCGGGGCTACCCTGTATGTAAAACATAAATTACAAACCGTTTCTGTCTTGCCCGTTCCAGCTGGACCTTCAGGTGCACCATTCAAATGTAAATGATATGCTCCAATGAGAGTTCTGTAGCAACGATCCGTAAGAGGTGTAATAACCTGGTTAATTGGCAAATGATTCTTAGTTAAATATCGCTACATAAAACATAACTGGTCAAAGAATTCTAATAGAAATGAATCATTCACTTACCAATCTTGGACTGTTGCCCAAATATTCATATGCGTACTTGACTTGTGCGTTTGTAATTCGAACGACTACATTGTAATCCTCAAAATAATATCTGCAATCACAGAATTTGTGATAATGCTAAAATGTAACAATGAAAACATGTAATTACATATGTGAAATGATCCGAAATTTTACCTGAGCTGAGACAACCATTTGAAGTCAGTCTCGGTCTTGACTCCGGCTTCCATCATTTCTTCAACGACATCTCGTGCATGGACGTCAATTGTTACTAATGCTCCTAATGTGATTCGAGCTTGTTTTGACAATTCTCCTCGAACGAGAGCGACGACGTCATTAAGTTGCGTCTAAAAAATGAAAAAATTAGAATTCTAATAAAAATGAAAGCAAATGTTTTTGGCCTCGAAAGAATTTTTACATGAACCTCATTCGTTTCCACGAAGAAATAATGAAAACTTACAAGCAGTCTCTCGATGTAGACTTCAAGGCCTTTCCCTGAACTCGCACTTATAGCTTCATGAACTTCCATGGTCCAATAGATTTGTGAGACACAGAGAACGACTTGTCCCGGCCATTTTATGACCCAGTCTGAGCGTGGTGCATGGGAGTAAGCATCTCTTGCACTTGCGATCACATCCCTCACAGACATAATCATGACCTCTTCCACTTGTAAAAGCCACACTTCAACACACCCATGGGCTTCAACCGTGTCGACTGGAACACTGAAATAAACTCTTTCTCCCTCTGAACTGTACATGGCATGAATGACAAGATCAGAATCCAATTGTAATTTGCTAATTCCTTCGAAACATTTTTTCAAATGTGGTTGTACACGAAGAGGATCTATAAAAATTTTAATGAAAGTTAAAGAGTGTATTCAAATATTGATAATATAGTTGTGAAAATGCCAAATAAATTTTGTCAAACCTTTAGTTTCAGATAAAATCTCCAACATTTCATCGTTAGACAGAAAGAAGAATCTGTCAAGACATAAATAAAAATTACTTTCTGCACTACACTACGTATTAATTTAAAGTCCAAGGAGGGAACTACCCGGTTGGGAGTGGGACATAAGTTTCATCATACAATTTTAAAAAGTTGATTTCTCTTTGAAAAATATTCAAAATGCTTCAAAATGTGAAGTGAAGTAAAATAGTGTCCAATCAATTAGGATTGTCTTTGGAAGAAAAAATATTTTGACCACAACCTACCATTACATGTCCTGAGTTCGTAACCGACTTACCTGGGGAAGAATAATCTTTTCTTTTCCAAGTACGCATTGAGTCCTTTGTTGATTTTATCAAGGAGAACTGTACAGTCCTGAAGTTTTTCAAGAAGACCAGCTTGACTTGCTGTTTCAACAACATTTGCACTCTCACCAAGGTCAGCCATGATGGCCTTCCAAGAGGAGTCCACTCTCTAAAATACAAAATAGAATTTTTCAGATACTCAATCCTGTCTGCGGCAATTAGGTCCATTAAGCATTCTATGAGCGCGCTAGCAGTAAGGAGAATGACTTACACTAAACAGACGACCTTCTTCAGGCATTTGTTGTCGAATATCAGGACTCGCAAAGACAGGTTCCAAGTAAAGCCATTGTGATTGAACTTTGAGCCATTCTGCGAGTGTGGCTTCGGAACGTAGAAGTGCATTCTCCCATGCTTTTACTTTTTCTATTTGATCAAAATGAAAACATTAATCCCAACCGTGTACAGTGAATAGTACAGGGTGTTCCTTGTATAATGTTCCCATAAACGAACCTTCATGGGGTTTGACGAACGGAGAACCCTTCATTGTTTGAGTTTTGGTGATATGATCATCCAAAAGAAGTTGAACTTCTTCAATGGAAGCCAAGATTTTAATACCAGTGTCTCTACAAAATTAGAAAGGTTAAGATAAGATTTGTAAAAAAACATAGCAGAGTATATATTAATCATATTACTTGTAATTTGTAGTATTCAATTTGGTGTTGTCCCATTCAGAGGCCATTTTGTCAATGGATTTCTCCAGTGTGTGTTCTTTACTAGCCGCTGTGCTCACGTTCTCGAACCTAAGATTTTAATTTTAAAAGAAAATATTGTAATATACAAGTTATGTACTGTACTACCCTGTGCAAAATGCAAAGCAACATTAATGAGTTTACTTTTCCATGAAAGGTTCCAATTCCATTTTGAGGAGTTTCCTCAGACTAGTCCCAGTGTCAGGAGTAATGTCAAATCCACAAATTTCCGACATTTGGTCCCAATGTCTTTGTTTTAGGCCAGGATTGCAGAGTGTTGCAATCGTGGGCAAATATGTCTAAAAAAATTCAGACAAATATTTGAATTCAAAATATAAGTCATACCAATATTTCTTTGAAATACTAACCCTAAATTCTGTCAAAGATTCCAAGGCATGATTGCAAATCTTCAAAGGAGGAGGGACTTGTTCCAAATTGTCTTCATCCCAAAGTAATGAGAGTGGAACATGTTTGGCCTCAGCCTCAGCTTGCATTTGAGCTTTGATACGATTCTTAAATAATTTTTGCAGTTTGTAAAGTTCCCTGTAAAAATACCATAAAAAAATTCATTGAGGCTCTAATAACATCAATTCAGTTTTACTAATTCTACTTACTTGAAATATTCATCTGTTTCTAAATCAATTGCTTCAGAGTCTAAGTGAAAATCACCATCCATGTATTTTTTCTCAGCCTTCTGCCATTTCAATGTTGTCGTGAATAATTTTGTGTAAGGGTCAACTTGATTCTGCGTAAAATATAAATATATTAGCCGATTTTGCAAAATGTTTGTAAAAATGTACAAAAACTTACGACAATGTCCGTCATTTGTGGGAAAACACTCAATGAGAATTTAAAAAGTGTTTCTTCATTATTAATCCACTCAATCACTTTCTGTAGAGTTTGAACTCGTTTGTTCACGTATTTTAAATCCTGAAAGTAAAATTTAGACACTCAGTTACAATTTAACTAATTAATTAATGTTGTTTAATTCTGACTGAATATTTTATTTCACTCACGTCGCAATAATTCGCGACTTCTTCATAATCTCCATAACGTGCAAAATCATCACGAACACGTCTCAATAATTTCTTCAAATCCTTTCGCATTTGTTCAATCTTTTCTGCTAATTTCTCTTCAAATTCAACTTTTTTATCTTCAATCATCTGAAAAATAAGGTTAGACGAATTTGAATTTAAAAATACGAAAATATTAAAAATTTAAAAAATCTAAAAAAAAAATCCTGTTACAGGATCCTTCCCAAAGAATTCCCAAAGGAATGATTCCGGCTGCATTTAATTGCAAATTATTCCAACATTTTAAACCAGATTACATTTATTTAAAAATGAGTATTGAAAAATATGAGTATTCTAAAGAATACGTAACGTACAATAGCACTTTTCTCAAAGACCGGTTGAATTCGACGATGCCAAGTTTGAACAATGTTTCCAATCTCAGAGTCCTGTGTATTGAAAAGATGGACGTCCAGTAAGGCAAAGTTTTGTCTCACAGCCTCCGTGATGTCTTCTTTCAAATGAGCAAGGAGCATTCCACGGGCATGGTCAATGTAATCAACTAATTCCATGAGTTCAGCAGTTGTGTCTGGTTCTTTGAGGAGTCGTTGCTGGATTGCATGGAATCCATCTAGGACTCTACAAAAATTGGGAAGGATACCCATAACAGTAAATCGGAAAAACTTTACATATAGAAAGAAATTATGCCCTCACTTTTGATTCTGATCTCTGTATCTCCCAACGAGATGATTGAGTAGAAGATTGTAGTGTTGACGCGAGATCTCAAGTAGCTCAGCAATCGCATCCTCATTATTCACATGAATTCTTCCATAGAAAACATTTTTAGGAATGTCCGTACATTTTGTAGCAAAACTTTTAAAGTAAGACAATTCTTTGATTCCTTCATAAAAATTATGATTCTCATCAATGAATGTTTGAGCTTTGGCTCTAGCCTCTCCATTCAAAATCGGTGCGAATTGTTCATCTGTATATAAAAGCAAAGTTTATTTTAATACTTAAAAAATAGTTTCTTATTAAAAAAAAACTTTAAAAAACTTACAAATATCATTGACAAATTCTGTTGGTTTTTCCAGCCAACCATTAATTACATTTGCTATTCTCTCATTGGCCATGTCCAAAAAAGATTGCAAAAGTCCAATTTTATAATAATTAGTAGCGGAATCAGCAGTTGGTTTATAATGATGTTCAACGTCAGGGATGTGTTGCACCGTTGCAACGATCTATTAACAAATTTGACTAATTTGATTAATACCAATTAAAAAATACCCGGATTTTGCACAGTCGCGTTTCTTATCAAAATTCAGGAAAAATTAAAGGCTGAACTTTTTTGGACCGCCCTGTATATAAAATAGGACATACTTCGTCGATAACTTTCTTGACACAAAACATCATGTCAGGAAATGGCGGATAAAAAGTGACTCTGGAAGAATCTTCTATTGAAGTGTCCAAGAGAATTATTGGCAGGTCACGTCTAAAATTCTCGTAAGCATCAACGACGTCCATGACTGAGTTCATTAGAAGTTGACGGGCCTAACGGTTAAGAAATACTAGAAATGTACTTGTGTTACATTATTTATTTATTGATACAATTTGAAAACTCACATTACAAGTGATGACGTTCGACGCACAATTGAGTAAAAGCTTGGCTTTTTCAGGTGGTAGAGCTTGAAGACCAGCCAAAGAACTGTACAAGTGTGTTTGAACTTGAACATAGCGAGTTAGAAACTCTTCTCCTTTGGCTTTGATTTCTTCTTGAAGTGCGTCTTTCAATTCATGAGGTTTCGCAATTTTCATTTTTCTAAACAAAAATCAATAACCTTGTTGCAACGATTACAAAATTCTAGTGTAATCAATTACTATATACTAAAGCCAGCATTTTCTGGACTTCAAAAATAATCATATCGACATTTTCGAAATTTGAACCATTGATTACAAAATGAATAATTTAATCTCAAGCTAAAAACTGAATTTTTGTAAGAAGTGGAAATTAGACAGAGTACAATTTATTACATTACCTTTTTTCCAATTTCTTTATAATTTTGCAATTCTTATTTTTACCTGTAATTATTGATGTCGAAAAGTTGTTTGATTCCGACTAATTCTCGGACTTTCAGGAATGTTTTCCAAACGAGAGGATGAAGTAATCTTAGGTCATGGAAAAGAGCTACTTTGTTGTCCTTGTATGTTTGTGCCCAAGGAGGTTCTTCCGTATATCTGGGATCATGAATGAAAATTATTGACGTTTTTTAAATATTTTTGAGATCGACATATTTTTTTTTCACTCACGGTGGGAATTTGATTGGTATGTAATTAATGTTGACGTAATCATCTGGAGGTCGAATCACATAATGTAAAATGGAGTCATGCATTGTCTGAGTATAAGTGTCCTCCGTTTCTTTGACAAGAAATTCGTACAACTCAGGATGAGTGTCTTTGTGTTTCTTTGCAATTAACTAAAATTTTGAAAATCAAAAACTCAAAATTCAACCTAAAAATGATTAATAATAGTTGTATCTACCGAAACGATTTTCTTGAGCCACCCACGATCTAATGGATTGACCGGTGCAGCTCTGACACTATCCCTCAAGTATTCTACAAAATCCTCTTGAGTTAAAAATGACTCTAAGTCTGGTTTGTCTTCGTCTGCATCTGCAATCCTTCGTTTTTTCTCTCTTGAGATTTCATCACATATTTTAGTTTTAGTTTTACGTGCTCGTCGTACAATGACAGAGTCATCCACGGCTTGTCTGCATATTTTCAAATAAACAAAAATATTAACAATAATAAATAATACAATAATATTAATAAATAACCTGCCTGAGGGCATGACCATAGTATTTTAAAAGTGGATGATTTTTCCAAGGATCAACGGCAAATCGTCCTAAGGATGGAACAGACGGTAAAGCGAAATCCAACGAACATTCTCCAGTCGCTGTTCGGGTTTCTGTCAAAACTGGAATTTTTTTGTCCACTTTGGATTTCCTTCCTCTTCTCGCACTGGATTTTGTGTCTGGGACTACTACTGAGGGTGTAATTGAAGACTTTACATTTACGGTAGCACCGTGGCCATCCTGAGTCTTTACTATTGTTGCAGGGGCTGCATTCTGAGAGGTCACACCGGCCACACTGTCTTGAGTAACCTTCTTAGTTGATCTTGATTCTGATGCACGCTTAGGCGTAGACATTCTACTGCTTTTGTGTCTGGAATGTAAGACAATTAATAAGTATTGTCAAACCGACACTACATAAGTACCGGATAGTGCTACATGTGTAACACAAAGTGTGGGATAAATTGCTCACGAACGTGGTCGATTCACCTGAGTGAGTTGAGTGATTAGTCTTTGTTTTCAATAGTTAAATATGACTTCATAGGCCAAGTTCAAATATGGGGTCAAGGTCAAAAATAAGAATAATATCACGGTAAGAAAAAGTAAAATTCTATAGTAGTCGTTGTGCCTGAATTGTGTGAACTTGACTGTTTCAGTCAAGAAATAGAAATATTGTAACGAAAGTCAAAAAGTGTGTAACAGAATCGAAGCTCAGTGTTCAAGGTATTGATTACACAAAATGAAAATGTAAACAAATGATGGAATTCCCGCGGATCTCATAACAACGGAATTCGGGCTAGGAAAACGAATTTAGAGTGCATTGGAAGTTCAATGTTTGATCTGAATTATCGGAATTCGGTAAAGACAAGGGAACCGTTTCAGACGCGAAAAGATGATACCATCACTTCAATACAATACAGCAGAAGTAATCCAACCATGAGCTTCTACATTATCTTACGTGATTTGGAGATTTTTCTTGGATGGACTAGTCGACTGATACTTTTCACCATCGAACCCAACTGTCAAAATTAAAATCCCAGATATAAATGTGTAAACATAATAATATCCTATTCCTATGTGTATTCTTAAATTACATACCAGCCATTCGTTCAGCATTCTCTGACTCTAATTCCATACAAAGCTTTGCTTCAGCCTCCAGGTTTTCTTTCTTCAAATTTTTCGCTTCAATGAATTGTGCATTCAATCGTACTAATTTCACTTCCAATCCTTTAATTTCTTCTCGCTTATCATTCAAAAGAAGAGCAGTTTCTTTGAGATTCGTTTCTGCCTTTATATGTTTAGCCCTCAGTGGCAACATTACATCCTTTACAAATATTTTTATATTTATTAGCATTAATTAAACCAAATATCCTTCAGGCTGAAAAATATATAAATGCAGTAGTACTTAATGAAGCAAACCTTAGCGAGTGTGTCATAAGATTCCAATGCAATGACCCAGCGACAAAGTCCTTCCGCCGCACTCAAAGTCTTTGACAATATCTTTGGGACAAACAATGGTTGATGGATAAAATTTGTACGAATCTCAGTCATCACTTGAACTGGAATGTTGTCTTTGTCATAGTACATCAAACTTTCGAGAAAATTAATGTCTCCCAACATTTTCTTGCTAGGACCCCAATAGTCCATGACCTAAGATTTCAAATAATAATTATAATGATTATTACGTACTCACAATTCTTGACTTGCCTTTCCTTACTTTGTTCAATTTTTACCTTTGAACCATCTGGTTTCATGACTTGTTGTGGTTTAATCCCTTTGAGGACGCAAATAGCTGCCAAGACCAGTTTCACGGCTTCGGGTGGATTTTTCATTGATTTGACTTGAGCAATGTCATAAGTTGTGAGAGTGTTCAAAGATTCGAGAGCATCTGAAAAATAAAGGTTCAAGTTGATCATGGTATCTATTTGCATTTTATTTTCAAAATCCAGGGGTTCCATCTCCATGTTCTATTCCATTCTTGATGGAGTTGTTCTCAACTGCTTACTCTTTTAAAAAATTGAGAAAGATTTTTTAATTTTTTCTTACTCTTGAAGCGCGGCATAGCTTGATCCCATTCTTCTGAACATTCTTGTTGTAGTCTTGACGCTTCTTCAGCTTCAATTTTGGCTTGAGCCTCAACTTCTTTGGCCAATTCCAATTTTCTCTCCAGTTGTGCAATATTTTTCTGGAGCACAGTCATCAAATCACATGTTGGATGACTGTGAGGGTCAATCAACTGAGGTTTCAGTGCTAGTGCCGAGAATTCTCTCTTCATTGTAGTCTCAGCCATCTAATAAACAAAAATTACGAAATATCTCACAATTTCTCTCCGTATGACAAGGTCAAAGGTCAAAGGTACGAATAAAGTCAAAATAAACTTATTACACGTACCTTTCGTTTCGTACGATTACGGTGGTCTTATGGAGGAGCGTTTCGGGATTAACTTATCAGTTTCAGAAGCCTCCAGGTCAAAATCGAGGTAAAGGTCAAAGGTCAGTAACTTTCGTTCTTCCAATAATCTTCGTTTCGTAAGTTTCGTTCTCTGAATTTCTGAAATGAAGTTCGGAGCCAATAAATTCAAACGATTGTAATAAAAGTGTGGGAAAATTGTCACTCGATGACGAAGCGTTCGCGTCGCGTCCCTGCGCCATCACACAAATACGGATCGAAAAGTAAACAAACATTGACATAACGAGCGCGCGCGGCGCGCGGATCACATGAGAACGTAAACGGAATCACGAATATACCCCGATTCCGGAGTGTCAAGAAATGTTTGCTCATTTTTATCACAATTTGGTAAAAAAAAAATGGGAATTCTGTGCACAGTACAGTAGAGAGTAGACTATGAACTACAGGGTGGCTCATAATCCTACCTGAATCCTCCCACCGGATTAGCTCTGCTGTGTGTGGGAAATAAGTGATATTTATGCCCAGAATTCAATGAAAGATCGAAAGAGCTCTCGAGAAACAAATATGGTCATCTAGGATTTATCCGGGTATAATGAAATTAACAAAATGTCGACCGTGACCCCCCGGCCGACACCTAAAAGGAACGGAAATATGCCACGGGTATATAGTGCATGAGAATATTTGTGCAGTTGCAATTGCAATGGTTCCTCTGAGATCAATAATGCAGATTTATGAGTAGAAAACAGCTCCTGTTCCGAATACATACATTTTCAGGCCAATATTTGTCTGTGAACAAGTAAAGACACATTTTCATTCATGAATCGATAGCTCAACTCCAAATGGGGATGTTTTCAGTGACACGGATACCGGATGCGGCAAGCAGTAGTATATTCCAATACTTTTTCAAACCTGAAATTCGACGCGCAATATATCTTCAAAAATAAAAATCAGAACTATTTGTATTGAAATTTTTGACAAGATATTTATTATATTAATTTTGACGATGACGAGTTCTCTGGAAGTAATGTACAGTGGATTCTCTATATACCGAACTCGAAAAATGCACCAATATGTGTCCAATATAGAGGAAGTTTAATGTACAGAAAGTGGAATAACAAAGAAGTATATGCAAAGGGAGTTCTTGCGTTCATATGATATTTTGGTCGGTCGGTATAGAGAGGTGTACGATATAGGGGAGGTGGAGGTTGATATATAGAGATTCCACTGTAGTACATGCGTGAATATCGAGCACTTTCTGCATTTCCCGATCGCATTTTGCATGCATTGTGTTGTACAAGTTAATGTTAAAGCAAATTAAATACTAGACAATGTTATACATCAGTGTATTCTGTTGAATTGAATTGCGACATTTATAATGTAAAATGCATGCTGCATGCCAATGGTAAATTGGTAGATCTATCTGACACACAAGGAAAGCACCTTCAACGTGCCTACAAAACTCGACTAACTTCTACTACTATCAAAATTACTTAATCTCAAATTTATCAAGTGCGAAAATGTGTGAAGGTTTTGTCGGCAGAAAAAAATTATTGATGATTCGGCTACTAGCATTCATTCGTTACGCGAAGAGTTGCTACCTTGTCAGTGCGCATTACAATTTCCACTCATCACACTTATTACGACAACAATAATAACAAATGAATATTATTCGCGTCCTGTTGTCTTGTCTGGGTATGTATGTTACGTACAGTATGCAATACAATATGTTAGTGGGACAAAAACATGTACTGACGAATTGGGATGCATTTTCTATTTTGCCTTTAGCGAGAAACCTGATTAGCACACCCTAGAAATATTATCATCCTGAATTACGTAACCCCACATTTTAGTACATACCTTACCTCTATAGAATAAAATAAAATATACAGAATATTATAGTCCTCTGTTGTGATTTGACTGACGAATTTTGGCATGGCATGTTATAATGTGGCAGTTTATTTTGTGTAAAAATTTCCTCCTTGATGTCATCCTCCAAAAGTATGTATACACAGTATCTGTCTGCCTGACTTAAACATTACATTTTTCCAATGGTTGAGTTTTAAATAAGTTTGCGTGTGTTATTAAGGCGTGGGTTGTTAGTTGGTACGCAGTTCCACTAGTACTCTTTTGTCTGTTTTTTATATGATTTTATTTAACCATTTATTATTCTGCTTCCTACACGTACGTACAGATATCAAGTGTACAAGCACGTGTGTAAATAAAATTCAAGAACTTGCGAGCAAAATCTAACCCAATGCAATGTCGAGTAAAATTACATTGGAGAACAGAAGGATTCTTATCACCGATGTCCCAAAAGGTAATTAAAAATAAAATTAAATTAAGCTCGGAAATGTAAAAAGTTTCTTTAAAATGCACTCGTACATTTTTCCCTGAGAAGTGTCAATGTGGATTGTACAGTTATGACAGTTATGAGCCACCCTGTAGGCTAAACTCCTGAAAGATTTACTAATCCAGTTTTCAAAATTATTAGGAATTGGGAACGACCTATGCCGAGGACTGATTTCTAAAAAAGCAGTTGTGATTGCTTTCGTGAAAACCCCGGATCATGTAAAAGATCTTGAATCTGCGTACCCATCGTTAATTCCTATTTTGCTGGATGTGGCGAAATGTCCGGAAGGGAGCAAACGAGTATTGTCGAAATTACCATACTTGGACCACATCATTAATTTCTCAGGTCCAGTGTTTGACAACGTATCCTCAAGTATTCACAAACATTACAGGTAAACATAGATTTCGCTTATTGTACGCTAAACGAATATTTTTTTCCAAAATTAGCCCATGGTGCGTAATTGGCAGTATAATATGAACATAACATAAACTAAATTGGGAATTCGGAATTTATTGATAGGGAATTTTTCGGGTTTTTATTATTAGATTTTTGTCGTTCAATTGGTGTGTAGTACGTACAGTGATGCGGGTAAGCCTTAACTTACTTTAGGGGTTCGATCACTATGTCGGCCTGGCCTTCGTTTTTTAGTCAAAATCTTGTGTCTGTGACCTTCATTTTGGAAAAACGCTACCACCGGTTTTGATGACAGTTGTCAATAAATAAAGCTATTTTTCTTAAATTACCAAGAAATAGAT
>JAQGCB010000549.1:0-20862 GCA_034698835.1 Protaphorura tricampata
TTCTTTTCTTCGACTCGATCCGTCTTTCAAGAAAACGTACAAGGCTAACAAGGGGCAATACTTGGATGACAATTTGAGTTCAAGATTAGCCAATTCGAGCGCAGGAATTTTGATGTGCAGTCTGGTAACGTATAGTGAGGGTTCGAGCCCTCATGTATGCCTGGTAAGTATGGTCGTTGCTTGAAATCGGCTGTTCTCCACTGGAATTCACATAAGCAATCTTACTCTTGACCCGTTAAGTTTTTACTAGATCTGCATCTGTGCATCAGAAAATTGACCCTTGTAAATCTGGCCCACAATACAGTCCAAGTCCATGGTGAACATTCAATGGATTTTGAATGTCTCATCGGCTACAACTTATCAATCGCCAATATAAAAAATTGCCAACGAGAGTAGATTGGGGGTAAACTATGACATTCCCTGTTTGTATTGAATAGTTGTATGCACGCACGCACCAGCTTATTTTCCCGTTCACCCACGCATCCAGAAGTCAAGACAATTTCATCTATTTTGTCCTTTTGCCTTGAGTTAGATAATACAAACAAAGAAGAGTGACTGACTGGTTCTGGAGTTTATTCAAAGGATTATATTATGATGTGTATTTTTCAAATAAACATTTTCAGAATAGAGTGAAAATAACAGTAGAGTCACGAGGGATTCTTCCTAGACTCACAAATTCACAAGCAATAACGACAACAATGTCGACATTCACGACGTCTGCACCGGGGAGAGCAGGGAACAAGTTAACGATACCTATTTCGTACGTCCGTATATGTCTGCTTGTAGTAAAAACACTGAATGGGATATGATGATACATTCGAATAAATTTTAAATATTCACCTAGTTTTTGAACAGTACCCACTATTCTTTATTAATGATGGATTCTTAAAAGTTCAACTAATGTGAATTTCACTCTTCTGGGTATCACAAGTCTGAATTAGACTCATGCATTGATTTTATTTTCGGAATTTTTAGCAGTGAATGTCAGGTTTTATTGTTAGTTTTTTTTCCAAATAATTTAGAAATTTTCCAGAACGCGGAAGGAACGATTATTGGACAGGATGGGATACAATCGGTTGTTTTCTGCCAATGTCCCCAAACATCACCCTCGCCCTACCAAGACCGCACTTAAAACCAAGATGATCTGACCACAAAAGAATCTCAACTGACTACTACTGATCCCAGGCACAAAAAGAAGAATAAAAAAAGAGGAAACCAAAAACCAATTTCTTATTGGATTCTTTTCTCCATTCACCCCCCTCATGAGTTGACATTTTGGACCAAAGATTCAAAGAATCAATCGATGAAAAATCCTTTTATAGGCCAACTATTTGTACTTCCACTAACGCGAGTATCTGACAAGGGACAGTGATAGTACGTATGTTATATATAACTACAGATTTATATTTCTCGAATATTTCACAATTAAATTATTCCAATTTACAGCTCAGCGGCTCACGCAAAAAGTTAGACGAAATAAAATGGGACTGTGGAATTCGGGGAATTTTTTCCAATCTCTGTAAATAGCCTGCCTCAAAAGCACGGAAAATTAAAAAGAATGCTCTTATTTTCTTCATGTCTAAATTTTACCTCTGAAAACAATCCCTTGTGAGTCTCCATAATGTTTCAAGTCTTTTTACTTTTGACTCCTTGGAATCTCCTGGATATAAACGTACGTACGAAGACTTTTTTCCAGGGTTGAGTAGCTACTATTTTCTAAAATGTAAGCTCTGGGACCCGAGAGTCTGTGTCTGTGTCTGTCTGTAACTCCCGCTCGGGTCTTTAAGTCTTTTCCTTCCTTTTGAAGAGTACAACAAGGAAAAGAATGGGAAAGGAACTTGGAAAATTCCAGTTCCCATTGCCAAAGCCCCAAGAAATCTGTTTTGCCATCCATCCATCTATATAATGTCGTGTCACACAGACTTGAGGATCTCTGATCCGAAAAATAATACTCCACCCTTTTTTTTCTCTTGCTTTCTTATTCCTTCTTGCCCTCATTCACAAAAAAAAACCTCTTTTATCCTCATTGCATTTCTTTTCTTCTTTTCCAATGCCAGAATTTGTTGTCATTCTCATTGTTCGGAGTGGGTGGTCGAATTCTATGGTATTTGATATAGTGTTCCGATGAAACTATCACTGTGTGTGAATAATATGTAATGTGGAAAATATTTTTACTCAAAAAGCTCTTACCACTTTCTCAATGCTTTCTCTGTCCAGGTTATCTCTTAAGACATAACTTTCTGGAAAAATTATTTTTTTACCTGACTGTACTATTTTAATGCACAAATGAGCTTGCCAATGGTGACCCATGACACAATTCTGGTTGTGTCAGTTTTTTGTCCTATTCATTCGTATGCACAACGTCACACCTTAACTGGGTTGTTTTTTATTATTATTTACCAAATGTTAAATACGCAAATCGGCTATCAATGTATTCTTGTGTGTAAAATAATTCATGTGATGGTAATAAAATTAAATTGACAAAAGGTATGATATTATTCAAAGGGTATTAGTTTGGAATTATTTTATAGATCAGTGGATGGAGTAACTTTGCATATTTAATGATGTACACATTTTGGAACCACCAACTTCTGTATTAACCACATTTGGTTATTGTCCATTGATGGAATGTTTACTGTTTAAGCTGACACAAAAAGCTTGACAACTTGATTTTGGTGCGTCCGTTGCAATGGTTCCAGGTCCACTACTGATTGAAGCCTTTGACTTTCTCCTGCATATTTCTAACCCTTCATCTTCATCCATGACAGCCAATAGCTCAATTTTCTCATCTATATTCCAATTTTTCAAAGGAACAATTGAAATGTCTCTTACAGCACGAAACTGACCACAATTATTTAAGTGCTCGTTCTCCAGGCGGAAAAAATTCCAGATGAAACGTCTGTCAAAATACAAACACATGAAATAACAGTAGTAGTTTGTTTAGGTGATGACTACAAAATCTTACCTTAACAAATAGCTATAAAAAAATTACACCAAAACGCACTCTATTAATTACTCATAAGAGAATGCACGCACCTAAAAATTTCTATAGGTGCTAGTACAGTGATCATGTAGTCAGAAGGGACATATCCCATTTCTGTGAGTGAGAGTGATACTGCCCAAGAGAATCTTAACACACAGTCTTCCACAATGGCAAAGTAGTAGAATGATTTATTATTATAGACGATCTCTTCACGAAGATATTTGTTGTCACCACAGTTGGAGTCAAATAATCCCCAGTCCATTTTGACATCCCAATAGTAAGAGTAACATGAGGTGAGGATGGATGACAAAATCCAAAGATACAAGAATGGGTCTGAACCAAATCCACTCGGGTTCGGATTTCTAGCTGTTAAGTTTTATTGGTTAAAAAATATATAAACTTTTTATAGTTTTGGATAAATTCATACAATTTTTACATTTATAAGAGGCATGGAGAGTGGAAAACGTGATGACAAAAAATGTGCTCGCATATTTGGCAGCATTTGCTAAATGTTGATGAATTTGATTAACATCCTTTGTATCTTTACAACGTCTCAGACATTGAACTAAACGCAACCATCCTGGTATACATCGAATGAGTGGGCGAATAAACATAGTCGGATCATTACAACGACAAGTAGTCAGGCACTCTTTACTCGTAGCCACTTGGAGATTGAATACGTCATCCGAGAACACATAAAAGCAAATGATGTACTGAAAATCTAAGAAGACTGGTGTGAGGGATGCGATTTGATCTGCTATCCAAAAATCAGCAAATTCCACACGGTGAAATGGCATCGTCAAAATCCTGTACTGTATGTGTATGTATAAATTGTAGATTAGAATTATGCCAATAAATTTTACAATTAGACACATTTTTTTTACTCACGAGTCTTTTGATTAGCCAAAATCTACTTGAGGACCAACAAGTTTTGGTAGGATTAAGTAAAAATACAATGTAGAAGACAAATAGGGCGAGAGGGCTTGAGTACAATGGAATTCCAATGCTCTTAGAAAATAACATGAGAATGAGACTCCAACCCCAAGCACAGCTAAGAAATGCAGCAATTTCCATAAAGTGTTGTTCTGCCAAATGGTTCCTTGGATTGAGCTCAAAAATTAACACATGATTCACACCATTCCTTCTCCATCCATAAATGTTTACTCCAATTAAAAAAATGAACAAGTTGATGAGAAATGGAGCCCTGTAGAATCGAATCAAGGTGTGCCAGTCAAAAGTCACATTGTCCACGTTTCCTAGAATACATTTATTTAAGAAATTTAAAAAAGAACGTATTGTACGTATTATTTATTTTAACACACGAGAACATACGTTGAATGCCCAGAAATATTTTGACGATGATCATGAGAAATGCTCCAGTAAAAACTCCGAGAAAGAAAGTCGTTTGTCTCCCAGATGTTTTGTGTAAAGGTGGAACTCTCAATTTTTTCATGGCCTTGGCCCTGTCACCACCCTCCAATTCAGTCGTTACAAGATCCTCCGTCTCATTAATAAGTTCATTGACCCCTGGGTCAGAGTGAAAGAGCCCTGTCTCCACATTCGCATTCATCCACTCCCTTCCATGAGTGCTATCAAAAAGCTTGTCATGTTTTTTGAGAATTTTTCTAAACCCAGTGTAATTCAAAGTCTGGTAGTTTTGAAGAAGTACTAGCCCAAGGTAATACTCACTAAAAGCCAATTTCACGGCATCTCTCTTCCTCCCATGCTTACTGAGTTGAAAGTATTTTAATTCATTATGAGAATCTACGATCAAGTACTGAAGTTGTGCCTTGAGTGAAATCAACTTCCGGGATGACTCTGCCAATTTCTCTGGAAAAGAAGGCAGCAAGGAAGATTAGTAGGCAGGGTCGGCCGGTATGGTTGTGACATGGACCCTTGTCGTCGTCGTCAGTTTAAAATTGAATCGGAAATTACCTTTGAAGAATAAATTGATTTTTTCAAGCTCTTGGGCACAAAACCCAAAGAATTCTTCCTCAAAATTTGCATAGTATTTAGCTTTCTCTTCTGGATCAGAAGGAACTGATCCGCTGTCGGCTTTGGCGTATAGAATTCCTTTCATTTCCTGATTTTTTTTTGACAAAACAAATTAAAGCATTCATACAAGCAAAATGGTATAGAATTAGCACTAAATAATATTTTAAATCCGAGTTATGATAATTATAACGGACAATTTTTGGATTTTAAAGTTAAATACTGATTTTTCATCCAATGTTTCGTACAATACTACTGGGGAAAAATCGACATTTTTTCGAACCCTGATAATATATGCACTTTGTTACGGAGAAGGATTTCTCGAAGTCAATTTAATTCACTTCGTAGCCACGAAACACTTTTACATTTCACCGGATTCAGAGAATTTGATCGGAAGGTGTAGTGAGGTGCTGGAGGTTAATTACTCGGATAGACTTTCGGAAGAATTGTTGATTTCTTTAGGTTTAAATTTTGTCCAATTATTTTTGGGTCATTTTTTTTGGACAACTCAAGTCAAGTCAGACTCAGCCATAACAACTTACTTACATCATAGTGAATGTATTGTTTCCGCCATTCCGGTGTTATATGAGCTGACAAATGCTGAGCAAACTTCATTATTGTGGAGATTTCGTATTGAATTACTTCACCAAAATTGTACTACGGGTTTGTACTGTACTATTTGTTCTATTTTGGCCCGTGTGCGTGTGTGTGGTTCCTTGAGTACATTTGTAATGAAATGTCCAGGAGGGAACCCAAATGTAAATACAACTACGAATTTTGGAATAGAAATATATGTATTTCCTGTTGCTCCTGCTCCTTCCTTTCCAAATACCGAAATACCATACCCTCCGCCCCAACTTACCCTTGTGTTTATCCAAGAAACCACCTAATATGATGAATAAACAACCGCTTTGTTGACTTATTGTCGAGTTACCTTCCTATGACAGCCATTTATTTGGACTACAGATTCTTGACCTTTTCCTCCTGCACAAATACTGAGCTTTCACTACTGTTGGCGTAATTTTCTATTTTTTGCGCGTGTTTTTCATACATATTCGGAGATTTTGGTTTCTGAAGAGATTTATTTGATTTGGCCAGAGGTCCATTCATGTACAGTCAGTGTACAATTTTGGTTATCTCTTCAGTTCACCCTTGCCTTAGTTCCTTTCCTTCTTCTCCATTGTTAATTCCAGTGTGATAAATCCTCATCCCCGAATCGCGTAGTGCGTGGAGAGACTAATGACCTAATTCTCATAAAATAAATGTCAAAATCATGACGACAAGTTAGAACTGATAGCTAGCTTTTGATTACTTTGCATTTGCATTACATTGTACGGCCACCACAAAATGTTTGAGGGTGTAACCACAGAACTACACACTTGTCATCATCACTATCACCCCAAAAACCGCACACTACTACTGCAACTTGTCCGTCCATCCTCCCTCAAAGTAGTATTGATTTTCCATTACGGTGAAGCATATCATGTCGTGTCAGAAGAATAAATATTTACCTACAATTATGACAGGAGAGAAAAGAATCCTTCAAAAACTGGAGACGAGACCGAGGACTGTTTAAACACTCTTGAGCAAATACGACTTCTCCTATATCATCTCTTGTTCAAAGTCTTAAAAATAAAAACACTCCGTTATACCAGTCTCAACTATGTTGAGAATTTTTAATTTTCGGGGTGGGTTAATTAATTAAAATAGGAAAAGTAATTAGCAATTATTCGACCATTGACATTACTAGTGTTATTTTAAAATTCTTAGCTAATAATCTTGACTTAAGATTGGAACTGATTAAAATATTCTGTCTTCGGAAAGTAATGCGTATGCGTATGCTGCGTATGGTGCGTATGGTGTGGAATGAAGAGATAGATAGATGAACTGAAAATAATATTTTCCCTTGTGGATAATTTATGCATTAGTACAAAGGGTTGTTAGCATTTCCCGCCCCTCTTCCTTCCTTCCTTCCTGTCTCTCTGTCTCTCCCCGCCTGGGCCTAGGCCTGCCGCTGCCCTTCGTCATCATCATCATCATCAACATGATTAAAGTCTAGGATCTGAGCTGAAAGGCTGACATAAATAATGTAGAAACGATAGAACCAACTCCCGAATGTTAGAGAATCTTGAGTGTTGATCTCCGAGCTTTCTCTTCTGTTTTGACACGCCAGAACTATACTGGGTCGGCCGTGACTATGCCGCTCTCCCTATTCCTAGTTATGTATTTATGTTACAGTTCAAGTGTAACTTTTTTGAAATTTTTTTTTAAACTAAACCGAAACAAATTCGAACCAGTCAAAAATTAATTATCTATCAATGAAAATTATCTCAATACTCTACAGTTGAGTTAGTGTCGTCGTATTTCTCAGGGTATTTCGCTACACCCAACTTATATACACACAGAATTAACGAAAAATGATCTTGGGTGTGCTATCCTGTGTCAGGAAATGTTCTTCGAATATTCACACACTTAAAAATATTCTACAAAAAATTGGAGATAATACTTGCCCTTAAAAAGTGTAATATAGAATTACAAGAAATATTTTTTCTAGCCCTTCGTTGAAAACCAGTTATGTTGCCTGTTCAAACAAATAGGCATATAAATAGGTCACACAGGTCCCTATGACTTTAACATAGAATATGATACAAAGTTCCATAGTTGGGTCGAGAGGGCTGGCGTAGAATAAAGAGGAAATTAATCCCTAACGAAGCCGTAATCAACAGGAGGAGAGTTAATAGTTTTCAGATGTGGATGTACGTGGGTTGGTGGTTGTCGTCGTGGTGTGGTGAGGGAGAAAGTTCAAAGTCCTTTTCCTTTCACTTTCACTTTCACTTTCACTAGAAAGTAGAGAGAGAGAGTTTTCATAAGTAGTGGAACGAGACCGAGAAAACGAGAGAGAAACTTCCCTTGACACTTACACTTTCCCAATTCCTACTTCCTACACACCCCGATTCAATTTCACTGAGGTGGAAAAACCTCATTCCAGCTTAACTTTCACGACCCGTTTGTCTCAGCCTTGTGGAATTCAAATTTGTACGTACACACTCCACTCTTACGACGACGACTACACACTACACACACATGGATACACGAAATACATATACGTACGTTACGAGAAATACGAACATTTACATTTTACAAACTCTGTCCGATTCGAATGAACCAAACGCAAGCGGCGGACGCGACGCGAGACCGACCTAAGAGTTTGTCTTAAGTAAGAGGAACAATGAACTCAATTAAATTAGCCTGCGTGTACAAACAAATAGTAGTAGTAGTAGTGGAAGTGCGGGGAATGCGGGTCCGGGTCCGACTGCAATTCTAAACCAACAGCTATTTCCGCATTTCTAGATCCGGGTTGCGTTTGAAATGTAATGTGAATGTGATGTGGTTTTCCATGGTTTGTCTAACACGCACGCACATATGTATGTACATCTGTACGTAAACTTTGTAATATTTAATTAGGGAATTCTGAGCGAATTCAAATGATGGACGTAAAAAGTGGTGGATGAGATGAGAAAAAAGCCTGAGACTGAGACGGCAACTCAAACGTATTCTTATAAAGATTACAAGTTTTATCTTAAATGCGGGATTTGTATAAAAAAAAAACTTCCAAATTTTTTAAAAAGTTCTTCGAGATTACTTCTCAATGAAATTCCGATATTATTGTGAAAAATCCTCAGAAATATTAATAATATGACGACAACATAAATTTTTACTATGTAAGTAAGAGAAAACAAAAATATTTGTAGTTTGATAAGTCACGAGTAAACTTAAATAAGAGCACATGGACAGATTACATTACATTGTACTACTGTGGCGATTTTCCTTTAACAGAATTCCTAAAAGACTCACAAAGATATGTCCGCTTTCTACTCAAAACTTTCATTTCACTCTGCCTCCCCGTTTAGTCAATGAGGAATTCATGTCTTGAAGGAAAATACGTACTACTACTACTACAAACATACTACTGAATTAAAATTGGAATTCTTTGTCTTGGCATTCCTAAAGTAACTAGAAATGTGCTTCCTCGTTTAGTTCTGTTCCTTAAGAAGGATGAAATGCAAAACAATGTACGTATTCCAAATTGCTTGAGGCAGTTCTTTTACTCAACTCACTCAAGGCATGGCCAAGCAATAGCATGTTGACTAATTAAGACAAACTTCTGGACAAAATGTTTGAGAGGGTCGGTCTTACAAGGCAGACAAGTTGAAATTCCTTGAGTTCCAAAGACAGCAAAATTGGATAACATAACATTCACATAATGAATAAATTCTATGACAGGAACTTAAAATTACGTTTTATTATAATGTAGAAACAGAACCATTGTTGTTGTTTTGCATTCCATGTGTGTAATTTAGCATGAGGGCGGCAGTAAATTATTAATTAACAAGTGAATCATCCACACTCGTTACTCACAAAGAACTATTTTTGAATATAAAATTCAAAAGGTCGAAAAATTTTAGTTCGTAAATTCAGGGTTCTCCGGAAACAATGGAAATAATAATTTTATTCAAACAATTGAAGTGAATTGTTAACAATTTAAACTTTTACTGGCAAAAATTGGATAATCTCAATTCGAAAATTTTATCTACATTCTACACAAAGATACATTTCAAATGTTAAATTCAAAACGCAGTAAATATGACGTACGCTGATTTGGAATTAATCGTAACCCGGACTTGCTTTCTTGCCTTCTCATTCGGTCTCCTCCCAATTATTTGCATGGTTGGAATTGATACATTTAAAGATATAAAAGAAAGTCCAAAATTGACAACTTTCATTTGGTACTGTTGGAGCATTTATATATACTGTTCCAGGGCTGAAACATTTCCTCCAGATGTCATAAACTTGAATCCTGAAGATCACATCAAATACAATCTCCAAGCCCTGGTAAGTCCGTACAGACTTTTCACCTATGCATACTTCACAAGGTGGTTCATAAGTTCTCTCAATAAGTGTCATATTTTTATATCATAATTATCAGGCCTAATGGCTCGAACTACCCTGTAAGTTCCTTTGATTCCTAAACTAATCGAAATATCTTCTTTTTAGGTCAACACGATTCAATTCCTTGCTTGCGTGTTCTTTATAGAAAACTTGACCTGGGACTTTAAGTACAATGACTGGTGTTTAAATACCGTCATCTTGTTCATTGTGTTAATTCCCTTCGTCTTCATCTACAATTATGGCGGTCATATCCAGAGGGTCAATTGGGACCAAATGGCAATGGCAGAGGAAGAGGCGGAGGATTAGTTGGTAGATAAAGAAGCAGAGAAACAATCCTAACAAACTACACTAAAATTCAAATATTTCCGGAAGAACTAAAAACAAAAATGTAACAGAGAACACTGAAAGTACTTACGAAAGATAAAACATATGTGGCGAGATAAACCGAGGATGTGAAACTCGCCGGTTCTTCTGCACCGAGAATGACACGTAAATAAAAATGGCTCAATAGCACAATTTTGACAAAGCAAATTATAATAATTTATTCCACTCGCATTCATTCGAGAAATAATTAAATATGCCGTAAATTCCGGATCCATAAAATTCGTGTAACAGGGAAAACTAGAAAACTACCATTATTGAATGGCAGTGGGATTCTTCTCACCACAGAACCCGGACATCCCCAATATGCAGGGTAGCCCAAAAGTAACCAGATTTTTGAACAGAAAACGGTTACTTTTGGGTAACCCTGTACGTGGCATAGGATGAAGGTGACGTTCCAGATCTTAGCTGAACTTCAGATGATTTTCGGTTTTCTTAAAATTTAGATTAAATTATATCGTCAATCTCCAAAAATACTTCATTTCTAATTTCAAACTGAGGTTTCCTGCATATTTAAAATGACGAGCTTCCGTTTGTGTCAAATCATTGCCAGAGTAATTAAGATCTAGAAATCTAAACGGAAGTGGATTGGATCCGAGGAGGGGAAAAAATAAATTATCCAAGTCATGTACAGATACAGGGTGGTTCTTTACCGATTCTCCGAACCTATCTATTTCAAACTGGGTGTTCTATTGCTTTAGCATGGTGCGTTTTGGTGTACAATGGACTTTCTATATAACGAACTCAAAAAATGCACCAAAATGTGTCCAATAAAGAGAAAGTTTAATATACAGAAAGTGGAATAACAAAGAAGTGTATGCAAATGGAGTTCTTCCGTTCCTTACATTCTGGTTGGTATAGAGAGGTGTACGATATAGGGGAGGTTGATATATAGAGATTCCACTGTACCACCCTGTACTTTGGACATTAGTGAACAGACCCGATTCTCTATAACTCTGCATTCCATTCTGTTGGACAGAATTCTAGTGTCAAAGGGTTGAGTTGAAGCGACCTGCCAAAAACCTAGAGTAATATCCATTTGTACTCTTGAATTACTTGTCTACTGTCGTGTCAGATTAGAGAAATGGAAAATGACCCCCTCCCTTCCTCAGGAAATTCATTTTGTTAATGAGAATCAACCACAGGCTTTACCATTAATAGACTTCAATGTCAACTCAGCCCAGGAACAAACAGCCACAAAAAGAGCATCCTTCAATTGACCGTAATTTAAACTATTTATGAAACCGGCACAGGCACAACATCCCATTAACAATCGCTTGTTAATTGATCCTAAGGAATGTAAACGATTTTGAATGAAATGAAATAATTTTGAAATCAGTATTTCGGGTGCTTCGGAGAAATGTACAAAATAACATACATATAATATTTGATGGCACCCATTGGCCATAATACTAATGAACCATTTTAATTCGGACCCACGACAGCATTAATTATGCAAATGAGAAAATGCGTTAAGTAATCCCAGTGAATCTGTGTATGTATGTATGCATCAGTGGAGATTGAATCTCTAAGCATTCGAATTCGAATCAAAAACGTGTGACAGGTCCGCTCCGCATTTCGGATTATATACACTGCCTAATGTAATGAATTATTGACCTGATTAAAGTTCAGTTCAGTTCCATTTCCGAAATCAAAGCAAAATGTTGAGTCTAAACTAATCCTCTTCTACACAACCAACGCTGTGATGTCCTCAAACATCAAAGGTTTAAATGTACATAAAATCTTTACATTCGGTATAGTTAAGTTTAGGCGGAAATCCCAAAGTTTGTGTTTGCAGATATGGTCATTCTAACTCTCACTATTAGATCGTATGTATTTGACGAAACTTTAGTATACTTCCCATTCCCACATGTAAACAAAATTAAATTACGCAAATGTCTCATGTGTCGCGAATTTTTTATTTAGAAAGCTTCCTGTACTCCCAAATCAGTCAGCAGCTCCTTTGATGACGAAATTGATTTGAATGTACGCTCATGCATGGCTAGAGACCAATCCGCGTCAGAATTCTTTAATTTTTAAATTCAAACTGGAATAGAGAAAACATTGAACTTCCCAGTGAACTTTCCTAGAAATATCCCAAGACACAAAAAACAGTCAGTAGCAGTGTTAGTCGTAGTAGCGTGACTGAGAAAACTTGAGACTCATAATTCACTTAAGTACTAGTACTACAACTTATTACAAAATTATCAATTCCATATATTGCTACTACATACACGTTGCGTTTCTCCTTGATTGAAATCTGCGGGCGTCACATCATCATTCTATTCCATCCACCCAGTTTCCAACAAATTCATTACTCTTCCCCGTTCCCCTTCTTGTCCTGTGGAGCGAGAAAATTAATGTGATCCTCCTTTGTTTATGTCAAAGATATTACTCATTAATTTCAGTTTCAAACAAACAACCTCCTCAACACAGATCAAATTAAAACGTACATGCACACACACATACACATAAATAACTCATACCAAGTCAGGCAAATCTATCCGAAGTAAGTAGTACGTACTCTCAGAAAATTCAACAAGGCAGTGTCACCATGATTTTACAAACAGTATTTATGTCACAGGATGAGGCAACAAGTCAAGTGTAGGTCAATTATATTTTTGTATCGATACAGTAACCCGGTGTGAGACTTCTATATAACGATCTTCCGTATAAAGAACGTACGTGATGATTTCTGCAATGCATAACTTTTTATCGTACGGAAAAACTCAGACACTCTACCATAATTTTTACATGGTTTCCGGGAATAGAAAACGGTATTACCATAGACACACGGTTTTTACAATATGCATGCATCTTCGACATCTCGATTATTAGCACACTCTACTGCAAATCACAAGAACGCATCGATAAGTAAATTAGATGGTCCGTCGTCTCCGTAGTAGTGGTGAGTACGTAATATCCTCACTGAAGACTCTCCTGGTTAAACTCATCGGAAGTAAATGCAAAACTCAAGAGACTTGAACTCTCAGAGAATCAAATTAAATTGTGAAAATCTAAAATGATTTAATTTCATGGGAAGCTAGGCGAATAACCAACCAAGAGTACAGGGTGGCACATTACAGTTTATTCACCTACCGAGGTACCCCTGTAAGTTCCTTAAAAAACAGAAGTGATGACATGACGAGACAAGCATTATGAACCACCGTGTACGTACAGAGTATTACGTTGAGTACATTAAACACGCCTATCTAACTTTAATATCAATTTAGGGCATCCCTAACTGCAATAAAATGCTTATTAAACTTAACCAGGCCTGAAGGATATCACGTGATAGGATGTTGTTCCTTTTCCTTCCTATGCTGAGCCAAGCTAATCTTTTCAAAAAACTCTTGACTCAAGATCTTGCACCGTTATTGGCATGCATGCATAGAAAACTGAAGGGAAAAACGGGCCCAGTTGAGTGGGCACGGAATCAGGAATCTGTCTGAGTTCTGTCTCCTTGGATCAAGCATCTTTTTTTTTCTACGGGATTGGGAGAAAGGAAGGGAAAATAGAAAATAGTGAAGAGAAAGGAGGAAAGCATTGCATGATGTGCATGTGTATGTGCGTGTGTGTATGTGTGTGTGTGTGAGTTTTTTAGACTCGTTAAAAATTCACGTTAGAATGACTTCCTTTGAGATTTAGGAAGGACGGGAAGGGAAGAAGAAAAAAAAACCTGAGCTCAAGTGATTCCCATTGAGAGTCAGATGAGCGTGAGTAATAATGTTTGACGTTGTTTATTAATGCTTTCCATTTTGACACAACGTAAGGAAAAATTCATTCTACTGTACAATAGAAGGACAAAATATAGGGTGGAACATGTGTGCTTGTATTTAACAACTCATCTTTAAGTAATTAAGTATAACAACTATAAAGAATAACTAGATTATTGTAAGTCTCGACCTTCCCAAGTGATCAGAAAGTGGGACCCTGATTACAAATTACGATTTTTGTAAAAGTCTATTAACACATGACCAGAACCTGATATCTGCATAGACATAAGTAATAGACCATTTCTGAAATCAGAATGACGCAACGATATCAACAAATTTTTCAACAAAATTCTGTGACTCTCTCTCTTCTCTTATTCAACAATACGATAATACTGTGTTGACATCTGTGTAAATTCATAACTGCTAATTATTGTTTGGTATGATGTCTATAAAATTTATGAATTTAATTTTCTCACCCCTTTCAGCAGAATGTTCGAATGTGTGTGTGTTTTGTATGTACGAGAAAGTTTTCAGGGATATTTTTTAAAGCTCCTGTTATTTTTGAGACACTATTTATGTTGCACCCTGTAAAATGAGAAAGTATCAATCAAGTCTACAGATAGAACACTATTTCTCTTAGAAAAAAATTTCTGGTGAAGCAGCAAAGATTCGTTTCGCTATACCTCTTGCCTGTCCTGGAATAAGGAATACTTTCGTGTAGAACGATTGTAAGGACCAAAGCAAGGCCCGCGCGAGTTCTTAGGATTTTCACAAGAAAAGCAGCATGTCCAAAACTGTACGTACATGCACATGCATTCGAGCATGCTTGGGTGCAGGAAACCATAGCTCATTTAGTTACGAGGTTCTGTCAAATTCTGTGCACTAGACTCATGAAGTTCCGCTCTTCATGATCAAAGAAAGATTGAGAAAAGGAGACGGAGTTGGTTGGTGGTGTTTTGAACGAAACACTTTGCATTGCATTTTAACAGTCAACGATTGATTCATCGCTTTGAGATCACACATGAGAAACTTTCACTGCACAAAACAGAAATAAAGCAGGTGGTGCTTGTGAAATAACGATAAAATTACTTTGATTCTACTGGGAATTCACATACGAAGTCGGCCGTCATATTGCTTTACACATAAAATTGGGCTAATTTCTATTTTCTAAGTAGAATGACACGAATTGAACGATCTGCATTAATAGATCACAATCCAAATCCAAACCATACACATGTCATTTTTTCTGAGCTCCAGAATCTACATTACGTAGATAGGTTTCGCCGGAAACGTGTAGATAGAAAAGAGATAGAATAATTCCCTAGGCCATTTTTATATTTCTCTGACTCCTCCGACCTCTTCTCCCTTTCTAACTGTTCAGAATTCGAATCGAATAACAAAAAAAGAGAGAAGATAAAATATGAACAGTATAATGTAAATTGAGACGGTGCGAAGAATTGAAGTCGAGGGGGTTTGGAGGAGATAGCATGGACGAAAGGAGTACGTACGTACGTATTTGGAAGATACTTGACTGAATACAGAAGTAGAATCAATAGAAAGAAATCGTAAGATGCATTTAATGGAGTTTTTTTGGAGTAAGGATAGGATGGGTCTGTATAATATCCATTTCATCCACTAGTAGTTTCAGTTTCAAGTTTCAAGTCTTCTTACTACTCATAGAGACACGAGTCTCATTTTTTCTTTTCTCTAGTGTTTTTACAGGTGACAGAGTCTCGTCCGATACTTTCACGGATATTCCATTCGCTCCATTGGCCTGCACTCGTATCCCATTCAGCTTTCCCTTTCCAAAAAAAGTGGGTTGGAAAGATCTTCAATCTACATGAGATACAATACTTCACGATTTTAACCTTCGGCTGTACTTTACAGTATGTATATTAAAAACACCCATTAGTTTAGAGTTTTTCTTTGGAGCGATTTGATCAGCTTTATCTTTGGAATTTTTCAAAGTGTCTTAGGTCAAATTTCATAATTTTCCAAAATCCTTAAACGAAAACACCTATTTTTATGGAGTCTGAAATTTCTATTAGTATGTCGACCGCGATACTTCACTAGTGACTTAGCGTTTCGAAATCGTCCAGGAATATCTTATGTTTAACGATATGCTGCTAGAGAAACAGACATCTGTCTGTTGACAAGTGAACTCAAGTTCAATCAGATCTTGAGAATACTCGGATATACAATAATTTTTAAAGCACAGATTTAATTTTCAGTCAAAATGAATACAAGATTTTTTATTGCAATCTTGTTAGGCATTGTATGCCAAACTAAATCCCAGCAAAGCAGCAAAGACATAGAAAAAGAATTGGAAGCGTTGGTCGCTATATTAGGTCAAAATTGTGACGAAGATCTTTACAATGTGACAGCTCTTTCCTTCTGGAAAAGCCATTTTGCCGGGGAATCTCCCGAATCGGGTAAAGACCATAATTTCTATACTGAGTCACAAGGCACTGATCATTAATAAATTGATACATAATTTTTCTCTAGAAAATCAAAGTTGGGTAGAAGCTAACAACACAGTCTGTTTCACCGGTGCATTGATCCAATGCAAAAATAAAATATGTGAATGCATGAGTTATCCATATGAGACTATTTTGGGATTCACCCCTGTTAAGGATTGTTACGTTCAGATTGGGAAGCATTGTTTCGGAGGAACTATTAGACCAGTCATACATTCATGTGTCAATAACATGAGATGTGATCCTTTTTCAAAAGTTTGCGTTGAACCAAAATCTGCTGGAGCTGATATTATAATTCCAGTTTACTTTCTAATTAATATATCATTGGTTGTAATAAAAATATGATGAAGTCTCAAAATTCTCTCTATCAAAACTTCAGTTAATATCATTCTAAGTTGTTGACATGTCTTGTGTAATTAGAAAGAACGGAAAGAATTGTGAAGTGAGTGAGCGAGTGGTTCAATGATCCAAGAATAGAAATGAAGGCAAGGCAGACTTGAATCCATGTTTACTTGAATTCCAAATGAATCGATTCTTTCTTCCATTCTATTCTAACCCTCTCGAGGATTGTATTTGGAAGGAATGGTTGTGTATGATCGTAATGTTATACAATCTCAATGTGTGAAGCAATCATCAATCAAATTCTTCATTCTGTCTCTGTATTCTAGCTATACGTTCCAATGAAGTGTAGTAGTGAAGATTGTAGAATTTGGGGATGGATGTGAATGAGCTGAGCAGATTGGTGGGCATAATAGGAAAGGAATCAGGGTCCCCGCATTTGCTCTCCGTGTAATACAAACAAATACCCCATGCTGCTTCATTAACGAAGAATTAATTCAGCTTTTGGCTGGTGATGTCATCAGAGGCTTCCTCAATACATTATATTATCATACGTAGGTTTCAAAGCGTTAAATCACTATACAAGAAAGGATTTATTGAATAATTATTTAACTTGGCAAGTTTTAGATTTAAAAACCCTAATTTCTGATCCGAAACATCAAAAGCACAGTTAAAGAGAAAAGTTTAACCGATTTGGTATCAAAAAAAATATTTTTACTTGATTAGATCCACACTCTCGTGCCCGATTTCTAATTTTGTCCCAACTAGTTGTATACGCTACAAATATAAACGTGAAACTGAACTGAACTGAAGTATCTATATATGTATCTGCAGTCCTGTTCAATTTTTAAAAATCTGAACCAACCAACGAGAAAACGAAACCTGAGACCCACTGCCACTGCCAAACTTTCTCCAAGATCTGTCTCCGACTTTCTCTTCCAAGAAAAGACGTCGTAAAATTTTATGGGTTTGTAATCACTCTGGCGTAAGAGGACTCACCAATTCACAGCATTACACTGAGAAGGTGAGTTTCCAATCTTCTCAAGAACCAACCAACCAACCCAACCAGAGTGCTAAATAATTTGGTTCCTATTAAGACAGACAGAAACTTCATTACATTACCATTGCCAACGAGGAGAAGATCACATTTCTTCCAGGGCAAAAAAAAACACACTACACACAATGCCGCCTAGCCTAGCCAGCATGGGATTGTCGTCTTGTATGTATTGTATTTCCTTATTGGGTTGGATTGCCGACTGATTCCCGGGTAAACTGACTGTCTACTGTGAACTGTCTATTGTGAACCCGCCATGCCATCCCATACATACCCGCCCGGTTCAATTCCCTATCTCTTTTTCTGCTTACTTAAGATTCTAGAAACGTAAAAGAGTGTGCGAAACCCTTGGCCGTATATAGACAATACCTTACATTACATTACATTACATTGCATTGCCTTCTCGTTTTGATTCAGTTCTCCAATTCCAAAGCGACCATTAGAGGGTTACCTCGAGTTCATCCTTTCATCATCTCATCCCCATCTGATTGAACTATAGACGTATAACGTTAACGTAGTAGGAATTGTAGGAAAGAAATCCGACTGACTGCCCTGCCCGGGTATCTCCTACATATAACTGGGTACACTATTTTTATCTACATATGTATTACCTATACTACCTGAATCTGCCTTTGCCTTGCCTTGTCCAAATCCGCCCTGGTATCTGGTATGTATTCTTCGGATCGGAGTCGTATTCGTATTCTGTGCTGGAAAGACTAAGGACATGGACATGGACACAGGAGGAAGGAGGAAGTTTCCTACTTAAAATTATGAGTCCCTTGAGGCCCATTAGGACTAGGGAATGACTCTAGGAAGGTCTAAAAACTCCTAGTCCTTGTTCCTGAGTCTCCCTGTCCTGTCCTCTGCTTAGGTAGTAGAGGCGTGTAGACCTGAATGACTGAATTGGACTGAAGATGCCGAACATGAGGTTAAACTTGACGTATGGGCTTGACGTAAGGTGACATTCTCAAGTACCCAGAGTAGTACATGCATTATTGGCCACCTTGTATTGGCTTGGCTGGCGTAGGGTCCGCACTACAGTACATATATATTGTAGAATAGAATCAAGTCAATTTCTATTCGGAGGACAGTCCCATGTGCTAGTAGTCCAAAATACAATGCCTAGCTTTACTCTGTTATGCAGTGTTTCCTTGTACACTTGTACCGTAACAAAATTGTCATTGTCATGATCATTCATGAAAATATAATGTTGGTGGACTCCTGATCCGTCGGTCGCTCCCACTTTCCAAAATCTCTTGTAGCTTCAAGGGAAAATTGGAACTGAAAATTGTCTGCCTAATTTATAAGGAATTCATTGAGTAGATTTTGCAAAGTGACTCCTCCGCACGTTTTGTTTCGTTACGATTTGTACGTGCTTGACTTAATCTTGTAAATGTCTAGGAGTGGTGTGGCGTGCAGGACAGTAGCGTAGTATAACAGAACAATGTTGAATAATTTGGTTGTTGTGAAATGTGTTTCTAAACGTGAGTGTCCAGAATTAGTGTTGGTGCGACTACATAGTTTCATATGAACGAAAAGGAAACATTTTCATCAACAAAGATCTCAGTTTCAATGTATTTTTGATATTTAATTTTTTTTCTAGGTTAGGCAAGGCAAGCAGATTTGGTCGGATATTAGAAACTTTTACTTTTATGTTATGCTATTGCAGTGTCGTGAAAAATATATCGGGAATGAAATGAGAGCTAAAAATAGTTCGAGTACTCATTAATGAAACAGCATTCGCGTATAAAATATAGGAGAGGAAAGGTGAAGTAGATGTAGTAATAGTCGTAGTAACCTTAACGTACACATTTGAGGAAACGAAGGGCCACACACCATGAACAATTACACGGGACAATAAAACACAAATAATGAATGTTACGGGCGCTCGGAAGATGAGGGGGCAGGCAGAGGAGAATTTAGTCTCCTATTCAACAGCAATTCCCAGTGGGACTTTGCCAAAAATTGTGGCCTATTGCCAACTCCCCAACCCTCCCTTACCCTTCCAGATCTCTTCTATGCCTTGGACTCCGGACGACGACGACGACGACGACTACTACTCCGTCATGAATTAGGGCCACGCAAAATGCCCGGCAACCAACCTTACTTACTTACACACCTCATCTACTACAACCGAATCTACCATAACCCAAAAAAAGCTGTAAAGACACACATAATACACAACGTAAGTACGTAGAAGCATATGTTGTAGTCTGGCAGGGTTTTCAGGTGTCTTAATTAAAATTCATCATCAATTGCCTAATTTTCCTCAGCAGGGTAAGCCAAAGTTGTAGGGAAAGGTTCCACCTTAATATTTTGGTATAAGATTTTCGGAAGCAAATTCCAATGGAAGAAAGTCCTAGCAATTTATATAACGATAAAATTCTATTATAATATAAATACACGTAAGACTTTCCAAACCTTGTCGGTGAATGTGAAATAATTGAAGCACATTGAATTTTGTGTACAATTTCTCTGGGCTAGTAAAAAAATTCAGATCCACACTGTAACATATGCATACATGTTTGTACTACGGGTACTTCCGTGTAACCAACTCATTCCTCATCTCTGCACACTTTCTCCTTCAAAAAACTGTCGCCACATACTTACGTGCACGTAATTTAATATAAAAGCAAAAGCAAGCAGCAGCAGGTTTTTTCCCCTTTTACCAACCCAACCCATTCCTGCAATGGAATTTCTTATGACGCCAAGAACGGAACGCATTCATTTTTTCCTCTTTCTCCTCCTTCTTCCGCACTTCGCCTTTAATGAAGGATATCAAATTAGACTCTTTCAAGTTCTTTTTCTCCCCTGCCCTGGCCTGTAGTACTCGTAAAAATCAAGGCAAGAGCAAGAGCAAGACTTTTCTGTCAACAAAGGAAGAAAGGACAAAAAAAGACGACTCCCCGGGTAGGAGTGAGTGAGTGTTAATATTTGTAGTAAAAAAAGACCATGGGCCAACACCTTGCT
>JAQGCB010000550.1:0-20810 GCA_034698835.1 Protaphorura tricampata
TGGACGACCCAAGGTACCCAAAAAGTTTGGTCCGGTTCTTGAACGGTTTGAACAACCGAATAGTGTACCTTGTAAGTCAATTGAATCCAAGGCAGTAAGAAGTACAGTAGCATAAGTCATAAGGCGCCAGGTGTAATTGTTTCTGACTTGCAAATTATTTATACTACTAAATGGAAGCATTGTAGACTACAGAGAGTGGTTCCAAATACATTTTCAGTGTTGAGTAGCTGTACAAGAGACTACTGAAAATAGAAAGGAAATATCAGAATCCCAAAATTCATAGAAGTAAATAATAATTTATTATGAATTGTGCACTCGCTGTGTCTAAAAGAAATCTGGAGTAAAATGTGGCGAGATTCTGAGTTAAATATATTGGTTCATGTGAAATTCAAGCATGAACGGACAAGTTCTTTGCACTTCAGGTCATTCACGTGTGCCGCCACGATTTCTACCATGTACATGTTTGAGTACTTTATTTCAGGAAGAACGAAAACAGAATCCGACAATCTTGGCAGGCCCACATTTTAGATGTACTAGATCCTTACTAATAGTGGACTTTGTTACTGGAATCCTAGATAAACTAGTCAGAATACCCGGGTTTTTGGCGTATCTATCTACACAGATGCGGCTGCCCGTCCAATACAGGGTGGGCCATGACATTTCTCCTCTAGCAGATTTCTAAATATTAATGATTGGGTAGGTAAATATTTATGAACCGCCCTTCTATATATTTGTTGTAAACCTAAATAACAAAGTCCTCACTGAGATTCGCAAATCGATTTTCCCCGGTCCCGCACCCACATTACCTCACAGTGCAACAAACTTTAATTAAATTGCACCCAATGCATCCATTATTTGCAAAATCTCTCAAGCAAATAATTACCGACCGACCTTTTATCCTTGTCGTCATTGTGCATCAGTATTAAAGGCAACTTAGCTAGTTACGACGTGTTCATGATTCGAATCTTCTTTCTCTAACATTTAGCGATACAACTGTATTCCGATGCCAGCAGCGATTAATAAGTAATTCCCTTCATGAACCTATTTTCGGGGCTACGGAAGCGAATCTACAATTACAAAAGAGAAATAATAACATGTGCCATTTCTGAAAACAAAATTTGCACTTTCTACTTTCACTCGCAAGGGAAAGTCATTACATGTCTACCACCACGCAGAACCGACATATTTTTCAGTCCCCAGGTCACTAAGGTCAAACCGCGTTTCCGAATCTCATATTACATTAAACTATACACGGTACATGTGACATAGAGGTGTCAAATTGTCTTGACCGTCCATAACACAACACTAGTTCCCTTGTCAGACTTTCTATTCAGAGTTGGATGAAGTAAAACCACTAGACAACGTTTCTCTTTCCCATTACCACGCCAGACTCCATGCCATTCTGTTCAGGAATTGAATGTGAAATCAAAGTTATTTCCTTTCCGTGGTACACGGTCGGAAGACTCGTGAGGAAAGGAAGTGAGGAAGAGGCGGGAGGAGCGGATTCATAAATACCTCTAGGGCGGATGATGACGATAATAACAAGAAAAGGAAATGGGGGCTAGTAGCGGATGGTATCTTTATGGAAATACTAGAAGAATGAGTTAATGTATTCATGTAGGGGGGAAAAGATGAAGATAATGTACTTATAAATTTACTCCTCATGCCTTTCTTCTTCTTCTTCACCAAAAACTTCATTCAGTTACAGTTTCATAGAGTCGACCAAGGCTCCAAGGGAGTCAGCCAGCTCTACTAGATAGCCCCTCTCTTCATTATCAAGCACTTAAGCTTTTGTATTAGAAATTTATAATACCATTGGGAACATTGCTTTGTCTTCCAAACATGGAGCCTTAGCGCACCAGACATAACCAACTATGAGCTATAACACGACTTCTACTAGGTTAGCACTTCATACAAAATTTATATGTTAAGGTTTTGGAATTCAAAACCGATCAGGCAGGCGGAACTTCAAGCGAGCTCAGCGTTTTAAATAGTTACCGCAAAATCAACTTTCTTTGAGTCTTTTACCTCAGAATATTTTCTTACCAGAACTTAAATTACATGTTACATTAGCTCAATAGCTTAGTGCTGTAGAATTCGAACCCAATTTTTTGTGGTAGCATGTACCGTCCATAGTAATCGATTTTGACCTCTATCCTCAACATACTTCTTTAAAATAGTTCTCGCTGATTGTATCCAGACAGTGAGTCTACAAAGGTTTTATAGGCCGGCAGGAATGTAACTCCTTAAACTTTCTTAACAGACGATCTTAATTACTGGAGTGCTGGGCATAGCCATAGAATTTTATATAGATCGAACGGCACAGCATATACTATAGAAATGGAGCAATGGCCCTTCCCCCGCCTCAGCTATACTGCAATAGTCCACTTCCACTTGTTTGTGATAAGTTCAAAATCTAAAATTAGGATAGGATAGGAATCAGGAGGAGAAGACGGTAGACGTAAACCAATTCGAGCGGTCTTTAATTGGAGTAACATGGAATGTTAACATTGGAACTCCAAGACTCACATTACTTACATACTTAGGCCATCTTAAATTAAGGAACCGGAAACGAGTTCCCTGGGGCACACAGGGAAGGAGAAGGATATTCTGGAATAGATGTGAATGTAAATTCACCTTGAATGACAAAGGAGCTCATTACCAAGTGTTTATTTTAGGGGGCTTAACTTTCCCGCTTAATTCCACTTTCACTTCCTCTGGAAAACGGGAGGAGAAGACATAAGAGAAGGGGAGTAAAGAGTCAGCTTTCTTCAGGAGAAAATCCCCAGAAGCTAAACTTTAAAGCTGCCAAAGTGTCCATTGTCTCCGGAAGACTTGCATTGAATGTGAATGTGAGGGGAAATGGACTTGATTCGGTTCGGTTAGAATAAGGTGGCGCATAGAACACCCGTGGGTGTAATCGTACAGGGTGGGCAAGAAGAATCAGTCTCACTTTGAATCGATAATCCATGTAATCTCAAACCAGAATTGTGTTACTTCATAAAGCTTTGCTTCGACCTCTGATGATGTAGGTGTCACATTTTGTCAAGCTATGTATGTCTAACAATACAGAATCCATACAATATTCGACGTCGGGTTTAGACAGAAACCTAATCCTATCCAAACTGAAGGAATTCATTCTGCCCCACCCTATGTACATTTTGAAAATACACACAAACTCTACTGGTACAGTTACAGTTCGTAGTAAACCCTTACGAGCCACTGAGAAAGGATTTGAGTTTGGGGAAATGGGGTAGAAAATGAAAAATAACTGTGTCTAAAGGTATTTTTCACAATTCCGACTCGGCAGAGGGGTCTAGACGGGAGTCATTCATTTCTTGAACGAACGAACGAATGAACTAAAGTAAAGATAGTCCGGGCGGCGGGTATATCCGTGGCTGTGCAACTATGAGGGTGACATGACTTAACATTCAGTTATCAGGAGAGGAGCAGTGGAATTTTATTAAGCACACTCAGACCATTTATGCAGTCAAGATATGGAAGGAAGGAAGTACATAAAAGAGTGACAGGGTTAAACGGTTGATTAAGGAAGAGTTGGCAGGTTTAAACATTTGTTTAAGAAAAAGGTGGTGAAAGGAGGCTCGAGACGGAGATTGTTATACACACTAGCCATTTACGAAGAAGTTCACGTTAGACATAAATGACAGTCGTACTTACACGACAGAATGCAAAATGAGCAAACAAGTTTTTTATAAGAAAAGAAAGGGAAAAAAGAAAAGTAAAGAAAAGAAAGTTCCTCAGATAAAATTAATTTCTGAAACACTGTCTTTTTCAGTTTTTCCGAAAATCGTTTGTATGTACGTAAAATCTCATAGTTTTGTTTGAACTAATTGTGTGAATTTAGTTAAACACTGTATAATTACTAATTAAGCAACCAGCTATGATAATTGTATGGAATAGCACCAGTGGAAGTAAATATTTTGCTAGTTAAGGGGCAGTTAAAGGGTGTCTCGGCGGATTCCGAAATACCGAAACCCTTCAGTTCATTCTAAATAGGTGAAATTGAAGAAGATGAAGAATTGTCTAGCCCTCCACTCATAGAATTGACCCAATTTGAGATATAGAATCAGAAGTCCTCGTTTTGAACAGCCGAGAATAACGAACCGTAAAGTCAGAATTTGGATTTAATCAAGTCGTGAGTTCTGTGAAAGTATATATCATTTGAGTTAGTCTTGTCCTTGTGCTGAAGTTTGACAATAATTTAATACGCAACATCAACTCAAATCCAAGATGCACTATGTAAATTTGAACCATCTGCGTATTGACCTTGCAATGCTGCCAGTGCCAGGCAATAACTTTGACATATCATCTTGTGCAGCCATATATGAAATTAATTTCAAAGTTTCACCTGAGCACACTACAAATTTAATAAACTTATTTGCTACGCTGCTCTTACGCAAACCTGACCTACCAGTAACTATATTCGTCCTTGCAATTAAGAAACGTTATATCCTTGAATATGTCATTCCTGAAAGTTGGGAGTTTGCACAAATGCAAAACCTTGAAAGATATCTGCTATACCCTTACAGTAGAAATTCGTCAAATTTTTAATAGCCTGTGAATTTGTGATTTTAAACAAACACTCGTAATCTACCATGAGCCCGAAGTATGTTCGTCGTGCAATCATAAATTGAGTTAGTGATGTCAAACAAAACTTCGAGTCAGTTGACAGGTAGTAAGATATCAAATTAAAGCTCCCAGCTGTGTGATACTAACCTACTTTCATTCCAAGCCTTCGGAACTATAACTTTACTACATAACTTTGAATTCACGATCTTAACCCATATCCCCAATACCGTACTTCTGAAATAGACTTACCATTTCTGTTTTTTTAATACAAATTATTTTGACTTTCGACTTGCTAACCAAAACTTAAATTGTCAAAACATACAATGGAATTAAGATTTCCAGCTGTGATACTGACCTATTTTGATTTCAGGCCGCAAAAGTTTTGCTGAGCAAATTATAGGACCCAACAGGCACTACACTGTATTGGTTTGAAAAGTTAATTGCTACAAAGTCAACAGGCCAAGAAGGTGTGCCAACTGCGGTGACCACAAGAAACTTTGTGTACGGATTCGTGAACTTAAGTTGATATTAATCAAGAAATACATGTAACGGACATCGTACAAAAGTAGCACCTGGCAATCTGCCCTCCCATATTACCACAACCCTAGTATTATTTTCTCTGTATGTACATATTCAGTAATTTCCAGTTACAGTTACAAACATTTCATATACCCAGTTATATTTGTATAGAACCGGAAATAAACATGGCAATAATAACTTCACTGCCATATTGTATTTGGAGTGTGTTGCGTTTTCTAATGTAGTCGTAGGTTTTCTAGGATTGCCCTAGTGAAAGTTTTGCATTGCATTGGTTGGACGATCAGTACGTACTTGGAAGTAGTCTAGGGAATGAATGAATACTTTATAAGTTCGGTGAAGGAATCCATGAGGCAAAGCGGTGTTGAGAGTGTTATGCATTCTTATTCTCTATTTATGTGTCCGCCTCTCCTACTTTCTCCTAGTATTTTCATTCTCACAAACCTAAAACCCCGGCTCGGGTTTTTCAGTGTGGTTTTCGCGTCCAGAAGAAAGTAGAGAGTGAAAGTAGTGAAAGTCCACTGTTGGCTGCTGTGCAGGCCTTTCTGGGTTTCCCGTAATATACATGGCGATTCATAGAATTTATCCACCAACCAAACCGGTTGGTTTTCCATAAAAGGTGAACCTTAAATTAGTTCAGATTTCACCTTAGATCGATTGGCTATCGATAATGTCATAACTAGCTCTACGTTTCTTAGCAAATTGTATGCATATCATCTCAATTGCGTCTCTCTGGGGTGATGGTAGCGTGAATGACTATGGACCACCCTACACAAACATTACTGTTGTAGTTTTACATTCACTGCTTGAGTTTTCTTGAATGCGAAAGAGGTATCAGTGTTGTAGTTTTTTCCCCAAAGGGTTCTTTCTAAAGCCTTTTTGGGTGTAAAGTCCCGTAAGCCTTTTGTCATTATGCGATACGTTATACATTCTATGAATCCTGTTTGTAGTACCCAAAAGCCAGTCAAAATGTAAGGGCTGAAAATTGAAATCACTTTAAGCTGAGAAGGGAAAAAAGCTTTTGGCTCAATTCATACGTAAATTGTAATTTCCGCTCAGAATCAGAATACTTGCATGGGATTTTTTTCTCTCAATACGAGTGCATGCACATACATGGAAAAGACATGATGATTACACAAAATTAGATTCCTCGTATTTACGGACGTATGTAGTGTGTGTGCTTTTTACATGTAGGGTACACGAACGGACGTGTCTATGATTGTGTCATCCGTAAAGATTTCCAGCTTCTCCTACTTTCTCAAATTTGACTACTACTAGCGTAGCCGTAGCACATTTTCATTTTAAAATCTAGCTCCGTCTCGTTTCCTTCGCACTTCACTCACTCTTTTTCCGTCATTTTCAAAAGCGTCTTTTCAAGTGCTTCCATTGAATTACACTCCGTATTTTCCATGATAGGCTTGTCAAAGAGTAAAAGTACTGCTGCGTACGTACGTACGTTGTCTTTTCGTTCCTAAGACCTGAGACTGACTGCTTGGATTATCGAATTTGAAATTCATACATATTCTCATAATTCTCGCCCTACTAACTTTTCTCAAGTTATTTTGTTCACATCCTTTACTTTATCTCAATACTCAGAAGATGCGTCATTAAGTGACGTCCAAAGGACGCATCTCATTTCACATTATCAAAGTATCTCTCCACTCAAAAGAAAACGGAAGAGTGGGACCAAAATTTTCTTCATACAGAAAATTTTTACAAAAATTGTGAATTTAGTCGTGACCTCTGTCCCGAATTTTTTGAGCACGTAGTATGGGACGAACTAGTCCATATAATAAATACCTAAATGTATTATTCCATATCAAGCATGTGCATAGTATTCCTTTTATTATTTTTAAAGTGACGATTTTATCGAACGTGACAAACCAACAAATACTGTTGAAGAGAAAAAGGAAAGTATTGCATTATGTAGGAACGCAAGTCTTCTGGGTAGGATCGGGTGGAAAGAAACCAAAATCTTGAGAAAGGGAAAATAGAAAAGAAAGCCCTTTTCTTTTCTAACCTTTCTCTTCCTCTCTCCAATGTATTCCGTTCCTTAACTGTGAGACTCTGCCTATGCTCTGAGACATATATAAAGTGTTGAGCAATAGAAGGAGGCTTTAGACAGTCGTAAATCAGTTTAAAGAGGAGTGTATGGGACATTGGAGATGGTTACGTAGGATAAGATGTACGTTCATTGGGAAAATGCTTGAACCCTCTCTTCCACTTCTACTTTTACTTTCTACCATACATACTATCCACTTTCACCATCCAACTACGTAAGAATGTGCGGGTGTGTGTGTGTGTGTACGTGTGTCTCTATGTATTTACTGTTTATGAATATCCATCCTCAAACTATCGCAATCGCATCCTTGAATTTTATACATTTCTCTCTCACAAGAGTATTTTCTTCACTACTTTCACTATTCCACGTATTGACTGGGAAGAAAGTTTGGTAGAGGGGAATTGTACTGCATGTGTTGGAGTATAAACGGATATTTTTATCCGGATGAATTTCATTCTTTTCTATCAGTTTCTAAACTGCACAAGATTCACATGCTGTAATTGCGGACTTTTCACGGGCATGCGTCATTCAGTTAATGCCTCGACGATTATTTTGTTGAAAAAATATATTTGGATTCAACTAGTCCAAATAGGTGAATAAAATGAATAAGTTAAGAGTACTTATTATGTACTATCAATTTTTAATTGTAGAGGTTATTTAAAAATAAATAAATTATGAGTCATGTAGAGACTAGCATAGGAGCATCGAAAAGAATCTGCTCCTAAGGTCATAAATGAGGGGATTTTGATGTTAACATTTCGTATAGAGTTTAGTTGAGCAGCTATCAAAGGTTATTTGTCTTGAAGGTCAATGCTTGGACAATTCGAGAAAGGTCAAGTATCTTAAGTCGCAACCCATACACTCTTGTATAAAGGTCAATTTTGAAAATAAACATGGGTGTTGTACGAATGAGAGTCTAACGTCAAGAGAGATCAGACTCAATTCAGATGCAGCGATACGTGAAAGTACAGATTGTAGAGAAATCAATTTATTAATGAAGTTTCCTCAGTACGAAATGGTTTGTTTATTTACTCATTTTGTTCTTATTCATCATACTCCGGTTAAAAAGGTCAAGAAAAGACAAAGGTCAAGTGTAGAGAAAGAGAACAATATGTGACAACGTTACAAGTCGATGCAGACTATTAAATAACACTTAATTATTTGAAGAATCTATCCCGTTTTAGCTTCAATATTATTCGTAGGAACTGGGAAGAAACTGACCTGGTTCAGGTATACTAGAAATGAGTCAGAAATATACAGTCATGAGAATATCGTCGGGAAGAAAAGGAGAGAAAATACATACATTAAGAAGTGAATTTATAAGTTGAGGCGGACTCAGTATTTCTTTTCACATTTCCCATTCGCATTTACATCTGGACATTTCTGAAGAGTTAGAGTACTGCACTGGAGAAACAGTCCAAGACTCTCATGGTTTAAATTTCAAATCCAGTGAGTACGTACGTATAACTACAAGACAGAACACACAACTTTATACGCCTAACCAAAAGAATTCCAACTTTTTTTTTCTTTTGCAAATTGTGAACTTTGAGCAAATGAAAACTTGGCTTGGAATCTAATTTTGCGAGTTCTTTCTTATGCATTCACATTCAATGGCGGGTTGGACTCAGAGATTTAGATTCAGATTCCTCCAATGCAAATGTGAAGAAGACGACCGAGTAAAAACTTTATAGTATTTTGTTAGTTCTTCCCCCAAAACGTAGCGTAGTGTTCAAGTTCATTTTGACTTTTACGTCTACCTTACTATGTTTATGTTTCGGGAAATCAGTTATATTCGATAATTCACCACCTTACCGTATCAGTCATGGTAATCTTTTGAGGAAAAATTGGCTAGCAACTTATCTATACCGTTTTAATGGGAGAACGCGTTAAAATATCCCTACTTGTTACTCCCGTTCAGCACTGTCGATTTTACTTTGTACCGATTGAACAATTAATGAGATACCCGTAACATACGCATAAAATTATTAGACTATGTGTATGTCCCTCTGACTTCAACTATAACTAAAGTAAAGAAAATGAACAGAACACGCAACATCTTCCATAAATTGGAGCTTAATAAGAGCCGGGACTGAAGGAAAAGTCTGGAATAGATTACACACCCATTGGATGTCGGCGTCTATTATTTATAGTCTACAGTAACGACCTCAAGGCATTTAACGAGCGATGACTTCATTAAGAAGTTTTAAGAAAACAGAGCACATACACACAAAAAGACGAAGCAAAACTTTTCAAAATAAAAAAGAAAAGGGAAAAGAATATCTTTACAAAACTAATATTATGTTTTTGTATTCAAGAGTCGTCAAAAGTCGTGTTTTCTTCTAACCCTCTCTTTTACCCTTTCTCATCAACTTTCTTCATACTTTTTTGTAGTCAGTCAAATAGACATTTCCTCAGAGTTTTCCTCTCGCTAGACAATTAAATATTAAATAATTTACAGCGCAACGAAGACTAAATTGACTATTTTGGTCACATGTGCGTTCAACTTTTTGATGAAATAGAATTCATAGAATAATGTTTCTTATTTTGTTGGTCCATTGTAACTTGATGGCCATCGATGGGAAAGGTTGCCCTTGCTGCCTCACTATCTTGAGGGTTTCGTCCATGGAGTGGGCGTAGTTTTGACTACTTTCTTTAAGGAAGTTTATGTTGGTTTTCCAAATCTCCTTCTTGGTGACAGCGCACTAGCATTTCTAACGTATTTCTCTCCAAACTGAGTAGCCCTAAATTAAGTGTATCAATTTAAAAAATTGTAGCCCTTTCCCTTTCCATACCAGGATCCACCAGCCACAAGTTCACGAAAGGTAATAACCCTTTCCATTTCACCAGATTTAATTTAAAAAGCAGGCAATATTGTCATAATTCCGTGCTCCTTGCTACGACTTGGGCTTGGGGCTATTCAAAGACATGCGGTTGCTTATTATCATTCCTATTCATATTTTTCTAAATGAGACTTTAGAGAATTTTATTATGTCTACCCGCCAAACCCTAATATTTACCAGAAGCAGTAGGGAAAACTATACACGCTGTGTCGTAGACAATGCACACTACTGAATACGAAACTCATCACAATAATCCAAGCCGTAAGACCACTTCATCAAGGGAGAATGGGGGAATCTCCGTTGAGCTTACAAGGGAGACCATCGAAGTGTCAACCTCCTTCAGAGTAAATACATCCGTGTTCGAAGGAAGGCCTAAATTCTTAAATCGTTGACACCACGATATTTTCCCTTGTCGGAAAAAAAGATGAGAAAAGGTCGTGGGGTAGTGCTGAAAAACAATAATTTCCAAAGAAAGTCAAGATTTTTTCCCCTAGCCAGCTTTCCCTCTCCCTGGGTGACAGCTGGAGGTCCATGAGGGAACAAACGGATTTTTGATTACGTCTCAAATAATTCCTTCCTATTCTTCTCCTGAATTCCAGCGCGATGAACGACTGAACTGACTGTCGTCCCTTCTTCCCCATTAACTCTCCCCCTCTTTTAAAAAAAAGTGAGCAGTAAGAAGTCGAACAGTTGCGGTCCTAGGAATTCCTACAGAATGCACCACGGTGAAAGTCCGATTAGAGAAAATATTGGAATTTTTTTAGAAGCCAAGCTAATAGTGATCGGCTATTTTTATTTGAGTAGAAGCACAGTGTAGGTTAGATTTTACCATCAGGATAGCTAAACTCGTCCTAGGTGGGCCCCTGACCGACTCAAGTCGAGAACCGCTACTATACTATAGTTGAAGTCAAAGTAGGAACAAACAACAGACTGTCTTTTCTATTTTCTTCCTTACCAACGTCTTTTAAAGGCGATCGGTTGGTACACAAGATTCGCCTTTTCTTAGCTTTTCATTATGATTTTATCCCCAGGACTTTTTCTTTTTTAGAGTTTGACTTCTTTGAACTGAACTGAACAAACTGAGGTTATTGTTTTTATTAGGAGTCTTCCGATTCAAAAACAAGGCTCGGGCTCGATTTAGCAAGGCGTCCCGGTATGTTCATTCATTTCACAAATATTATTTTTCATTTCTTGTGTCGTATTTGCGGAAGAGAGGAATTCACTCATTTACAAAAACAGTCAACGAAAGTTAATACAATTTTGGTAGCTTAACGACGCAGTATATGTTTACATATTATAGTCAATTGAAAAATTATAAAGCATACCGATATTTATGTTTTCGCTGAATACTACTTGGGTACTTTTCCCCCACGCAATAAAATTGTTTTGTTAACTTGATTTCAGCTTCTTTGCGCAGTAACCCCAAAATATGTATTAAATTTCTTGACGAATTAATGTACGTACATATGTACTTGGCGAACGGGAGACTCCTGCCACAGATGGAATACTTCGAACGGGAAATAAAGCTGTAGAATTAGTTCCATACCAGAGGTCAAACACTAGAAACCATCAAAACACGAATTGAAATTGAAATCTCTATGCTGAATAGTTTGACGCAGTTGACCCGGAGTACACAACTCGGGAATGAGCAATTACCTTGTTCAAATGGCAAGATAGAATTTCCAATTACATTGACTTTATGTACGTTGAGATGTTAATTTCCAATCTTGCTTATTTAAAGTGAAAAGCCAGTTTACATATTCCGCCGTCTCTCATTCAACAACTAGTAAATGTAAAACTTCCCGTCGGCTCAAATTTCCTCATCTCCGTCTTCTTTCATCATCCCACTCACACTACCATTCACTTGCCAATTACTCCCGGACGGAAAAGATCAAATTTCGCATTTTCAACCGTCTGAAGTCATTTCTTTGGCCTCAACGTAATAATGACGCATTTAAAAGAGCGAGAGACAGAGTAGCACCACATTTGCATATGTTCTGCCAAGATAACATTGCAGGCGCAATTTACTTTCCGCAGAGATAATCATATTTACGCTTACTTGCTTTCCCTTCCGGCATTTCAAGTTTCAGAAGGCTTTTAAATTTCAGAAGCACAGCGTATGCACAGTAGCACAACATTAAACATTGATTAACGTATTCGGCGTTAACTTTAGTCAAAATTACACCAGTCAAGCTTGTAAAAGCGACCACCTTCCCCCTAATGTTGCACTAAACTAAATTTCGAACATACGTTAGTTTGACACAATCTGTCCGGAATGAATATTAACTTATTAAAATATTATACAAAATACGTTGACATCGAACGGAATGTGCTTCTGCACGTACTCGGCCCTGAGTCTAGTCGCGCGTACCTGAGTGCGTGCAGTTGCGAAATGAATTCGCGTCTAAACTGATGGAAAACTTTTCATGTCGTGTCAGTGAGATGTTGCGAACTTAAAGAAAAGTTCAAAAAAAAACGACAATTCAATAGAGGTTTCAAATAGAACGATTTTGGAAATAAAATTACTCCAAGCCCACCTTTTTTTCATCAATTTTTTTACGCTTCGAAACAGTGTCACTAATTTTAACGAAAGCAAAATTTTCCCTCAGAACATTTAGGTCAATACACAATTTTGATTAACTCATATCCTCATTCACATGGTCTTTGCAACCAACCTATACGAGTTTTAACTTTGATATTTAACATGCATGGGGCTTCAATTAATTAAATAGTCTCTCATTAGCCAGAGCGAAGGTCATCCAAACTTTGAGTGTGACTGGAGTAGAATAATTTCACGAAATACAAGTGAGATGTGTGATCAACTTTTGAGTAATTTGCTAAAGCGTGAAGAAGTTTAGTCTTGATTATTATTTCATGTCGACGCAGCTAATTTGGACGACAGTGCTTGATTGGACTATTTGCACACATTTCTATTTGAACACAGTTTTGTCAGACGTCTGACTGTCTGTCTGACCGACCCAATTTACCACCTACTTTATGCATGACCATGGTCGAGATTCGATTCGTTTATATAGACAGTCTTGTAACACGGGAGAGTTCAAAAACGACTATTTTGGCCAAGCCATGGACTTCAGCTTTGTTAGTTTTCCAATGCTCTTCTCTATAGACCTCAAGGGACTTTCACTTTAGTGAGGTTAAAGCTAATGATGTCCTCGTTTATTTTGACACAGTAAAGTGTGCTACGGAGTGCTCTTGTATTGCCGTTGTCACTATCTAACCAAAAATCTAAACCACGCCAGACAACCTTCGTTTAATGGTTAGCCAAACTCAAGTCCATTGGATTTTAGGTTAACTTGCATCTCTATGAATCCATGACAAGAACATTCAGAGTAGACGTTTTACATTTGTACTCGGTTTTCTTCTACAGATAAAGCGTTGGTCCGTTTTAGAAAAGCGCTAATGGTAGTTTATCAACATTTGAGAGTTAAATTGTAAGGGGAGCTTAAGAGGCACGCGTTTTTTAAACAATTTTTAACAATATCGAATATCCCATTATTGAAATGCGCTACCAATTTATTATTAAATGTAGAACAACAACAATAGACGTCCCATACACAACTTCGGCTATTGATTTCGGATCCAAATATACTCACGCACTTTACTTTTCCTGAGAATTGTAAACAAGCTCCAAGTTATGTCGTTCAACCGGACGATCCTACCAACTTCCACTTGCCAACACCACTTAACCTTTCCAAGATACGCTTGCGTCTACGCATTATTTTTTTTTGTTTTGATCTTCATCCACGAGTAGATCACATTCACAATGTACCAGATTTCAGCTCGACAAACTATTTTTCAAACTGACATATGACGGGGCAGTACAAAGCTAAAGCTACACACAATGTGGTTAAAGGAAGAAATTGTAGGCATGTCATAGCATAAAAAATTTAGTCGACGTTTTGTTTGTCCAACGCACACACATTTCTCCAACCGCCTTCAAGTATATACTCAGAGAAAGTGTGTAAACAGAAACCAAATCGTTCTATATGAAAATACATACATATATTTCATCTGAAGGAACAAAATGCGTAGAAAACTTGTGTGTGTATGCTATGACTCTATGTACATCTTGTCCAGGCTCCAGACTCCGGACCACAAGTAATATGAAATGAAATCTACCATTTGTCGGAAATTGTATTCGGTTGGAGAAAGTGCACAGATTCTCTTAAACATGAAATGCGTGTCAAGGCTTCCCGCAAACAGGGTGTTTCAATAGAATCGCTCGTACTTGCAATAGTAATATGGGCTTTTGGTTTTGAGCAAGATTTTCAGTGTGAATGACACCTTGTACACATAATAAAAAATTATTCCGGTTTTCAGTAAACTTTTAATTGTGCGTTTTGTACTTTGTCGCTTTCACTTGGCTTGGCATATCCCCTTACAGCCAGCTTCCTTTTCCTTCCACGGAAACACAAATCGTCAGTTTCTGTGTGCTGAAACTTTCACCCTTGACGAGGTGGCGAAGCTAAGAAAGGAAAAGAACAAGAAAAGCAAAGGCTGGGAGATGATTCTTATGATTTAATGAGGAATATGAGAACAATTCATAAAAATTAATGAGGGAAAGAAAATTACTAGGTTCTGGTTACTCCTTCCTTTTCGTAGTGGATCAATTTCATTTCTTTGCTTGTGTTTCTCAAAGTTCAAGCATACAAACGGAAATATTCGTACACCGAACAAACTTCTGTACCTGGTAGTATGTGTATCAATTTCCCTCCCTCTTGTGGTTTCAGTCGTTAGACAATCATTAAAAATTGTATGCATATAAAAGATGGATCGTTCTGTTCTCTTCTACCAACAAACCACCCTTTTCAGGTTTAGTTTTTGAAGTTAATGGTATTTCATTTCCAAAAGGTTCAGGTTCAATTAGTGAACAGGATTTGTTCACAGTCGCTCAAGTTCAAAGGAATTCTACTGCGTGTTCTCTGAAATAAAATTAAAACCCAATTAGTGGGTTTCCCATTTTTGAGAGAAAACAACAGACAGGGTATGTGAAGAGGCAGACCCTCTAATTCCAAATGTTGTACACAAGAGGCGACCTGAAACCAGACTCTGTTTTCTCCTGGTAATCCTTTGGAACACCTGAGACGAGACCTACACTATTTTTGGAATGAACTACTTTTGGAATAATGCTAACTGTCGTGACGTATAATTACAAAGTAAATGTAGCTCAAGAGTCATGTGAAAATGCTCATAATTGCTAATACTCGCTCGAATTGTATATATTGAATGAAACCGGTCACAGGTACTCAATCAATGGTTGCTCACAGTATACTGGGTCTTCTTTGGAATACATTGAGAATTTTAATATATATCGAGTATCATTTTTTGAAGTTCTTTTAAGTATTTAAGTTGCGAAATACTTTTTCACCTTCACTATTCCAAAGGATAGCTGTACAATTAAGGTACTGTGCCACGAAAGATTTATTGTACTGCACTATAACAGATTGATATTGGACAGACATCCAATATCAATTATAAATGAGCCTGCAGACTATTTATTCTGACTCGGATGGCACACTGGACTCCAGAAACTCCAGATACGAGGTAATAGTTTTGCGAATTGAATTCACGTCTAAACTAATTGAAAACTCTCGTGTGTCGTCGTACCATTGAGATGTGTCAAACTAACGAAAAGTTGAGAAAGGTGTAGAATATTGCTATTGCCATTTTCTCCTGAGTTGAACTCAACCATTGTGTTGGAAAAACTTGAATTAAACGAATCTTTCACTACATACATCCTTGTGCTCTACTCTTCTACTCTAGTGGCATTATTGTGAATTCGACTTGCCAAAGAAGAAATGACCTGAATGAATGAAGTGAGTAAAGTAAAAGCTGGTTTCTCTCCCAACATTACATTGGATTGGACGGGGGAAAAAGGAAGTTAGGTTAAATCGAGTCACGTTGTTCTCTTCGACTATGATAAATAGATACTCCCTCAATCCTTCCTTCCATCCTCTTTCCCATCGTCCGGCCTAAGCTCAACTCCATAATACAGTTAGCAAGAGAAAGTCTTCTTTCACATCACATGGAATCTAGGACATAGTCTATGACTAGGAGATCTAGGATCTAGGAGTGAGTACTACGAGTCTAGGAATCCAACGCACGAACGTGCATCTTTTCTGCAAATCAGATGTTCATCCTTCTTTGAGACTCCGTGGCTAACTGGATTCCCGGGCATTATAGTAAGTTGATGGCAATATATTACAAGGATATAAATTCAGTACAGAGTGTGCCAAAATGAATCCATTGGAATTTATTCCGGGGAAAAAGCAACAAACGTCACAACATGTCAACCCAAGTTATCGAACCATCTCAATTTGCCAAGGCAGCTCGTACGGTACCACCAAAAGTTACCAAATCTACACTACCATCTAGAATCCTGTATTTCCTGTTTCTGCGTACGGTGAAAGTGAAATTAAACTTGTCTATTTACATTGAAGTAACGTTACACTATGGGACACCCGGTACAATTTAATTGCATAAATACTCCCGGTGAGTCCTGAACAGGGCACTGTACGCATGAAAAAAAGACGCGGGCGAACAGACACTCGGTATGTCATGTCACTTACGGTCCTTCATGACAAGGGAACTACATTACATGGCATTCGACTTTCTTTTGTGGGCTTTTGTCCACAGGTCAATGAACTTCAAGATGCAAAGAACGAAAGATCGATTTGTATTTGTTTCACAGTATTGCTGGCTAAACAAACATTTTAACTATAAGCAAAGTTGTATTTCTGATTCCTACGTGCGGTAAGATATTTGACGAATGAGTATATGACAGCGGAGTACCTCGAAAGTCAGATCGGATACTGACAATCAAGTCCTACATGTCCCTTGTGAGGACATTGACGACAGGAAAATACGCGACCAGGAGGAATGAAGTAAATGGGAATAGTGAGGTTTGCACGACTTGTATTTTCTCATCTGTAATACTTTTTTCCCTGCTCACACGTAGTGGAGACATGACTGTGACACAAAGTACGTTACTTTTGGGTTGCGTGCAGTCCAAGGGACCATAGTCAAGCACCGCACACACGAACGAGTACATAAGAACTGAGATATGACATGACACCCGGGAAGAGGAACATATATTAACGCCTTTTGAGAACGGCGGAAATGTAATGGTCACTCTGGAAACTCTGGGCTCTGGATTCTCTAGACCCCCGGCCGACAACGAATGGAATACTAGGCTACGACTACGAATCTACTGTGTGTGTGTTTCTCCCCTAAAAAACTAGATTTCCTGCTGTGCTCTTGGGATTAAGCATTTAACAGTTTGCATTTCCCTCAGCGTTGTCTAATAGGAATTCCCTTCAACACTTTGAGTACATAGATAAATTGTAGCTATTAGCTTAGCGCCTTTAGAATTTCGCTCAGAATTTTAGAACTTAGCTTCTTCGGATTAGTCAGCCTGTTGTACCTGGGTGTTCCCGGCTACCCAGTCCACCCTTTCTAAGTTTTTATTGATATTATTCCACAACGAATTCAGAATGAAATGAAATTCAGAAATGTTCAAATATTAATCACTGCACTGACTGCAGTAGAAACTAATGGAATTTTGAAAAATTAAAGCCAAAGTTTTTTTTTATATTTTTGTGACGGAGTTTTCGGTGCCAGGTTGGGTTTTCAAGAGAGAATAGTGATGAGGATGACAAATGAAAAGTTACGGAAGGCTGGGTTGGGTGGTTGGGCCAAAATTGTAGTACTATGTAGAAGTAGTAGTCAGGAAACTTGGTCATGGATGGAAAATCTCTGGTTTTACTCAATGAGGGGAACTTGTAGTCGCTAATTTCATCTCTCAACTTAAGACTCGTCTCTGACTCTGACTCCCCAGTTCAGTGTTCGGGTCGAGTAAGGCTGAACTGGAGTAAAATTGCCTGGGTTGGTGTAGTAATTCGGATTGTGAATACCCGGGTCTTTTGTGCTAAGGTCTGACCAAATGAATGCTTCTACGACTACTTGTGATAGTACAGTGATACGGTTAAGGACTCAGATAAATATCGATCTCACAGATTGGCTCATCTTCTCATGTTAGTTGGCTATGTACGGTGTACGGCGGACGGTACGGAAATCGTAGTCAGTGCCATTTGGCAAATTGCTAAACTTTCTCTTCGTCTCCAATCCGAGTCAGTCCGCCTTTCTTTCCCTTTATTAAGGAAAAGCTCTGATGACACTCACCCGCTTTTCTTCATCAGATAAACGAACATTGGACAAGAAAAGAAGAAGGGAAGGGCCGACGGACGGACGGACAGACATTGAGATCATATGCTAAACCTAAGTATTCGCATAATTACATTCAGTTTTCAGGGACAACCCCTTTTCAGCTCTGGCTTTTGGCTAATTTTGCTCAGAAATTGCAAAATCATTCTAAGTTAATCTCCAGTGGAAGTGTCTGGAAATGTGTCCCTGAAACTGTTTGAAGAGTTTGAACGAATTACTAACTTCCAAAACTCTGAAAGTTTGGAACGAATTCTCTAGTTCGACTAATTATCACACATGGGCTTCCGTCACTCAATGTCCGCAGTTACTCTACGCTGCTGCTGTAGGGCTTGTGGTCAGTATTCTGGACTCAGGTTTGGTTCTGCCCGTGGTCTACTGATTTTTCCTTGTCAATGACACACTACAGTTTAATCAAAATAACACTCCACGTGCACATGAACTTTTACGTGTGTGCTCTTCACAATAATCATGTATGGTAGAAAAAGTATTCCCGGTGAGATGTGGGTCATGTTGGTGAACATATAGGGACCAGATTACGCTAATGAGGAATCTAATAGAGCTTAGCGTGGGTGATTACAATTTGAACTGTACAGAAATCACAGATGTGGTGATGTGGACTCCAGGGTATGAAGCATGTGGCACTTTTCTCTATAGAATTTGTTGGGTGGGTAAGAATTGAACCTGTATCACCCTGAAATCAGCCCACGCTTACTCCCACAATCGCACAGAATGCATTGCACCGCACCCACATCCGTAGATACTTGTTAACATTTCTAGATCTAATGAATTATTAAATTCCTTTCATTTCTAAATTAATAATGCCGTTGTGTTTTAATTTTCCTTTAGGTTCCTTGGGAAATGTAACGACAGAAGTCCCAGCGTCACTCGTCCCATCCCTAGCTCTCACACCATTTGCATCTTTAGTAAAAGCAAACAAAACTGTAGAAGACTTTAAAGGACCAAAAGATCAGACAATGATTTCTACAGAACGCTCTTCAGGTCCCTTTGTTTCATCTCAGAGTTGGGAAGGCTCTTCTACATTCGTCAACAACGGTCTATTTCTCACAGAAAATCTTACAGTTCTTACGACACAACTCAAGAGCAACGCTTTACTTCCATGTGTCGTTCGGAATTCCGGGGATGGGGTTACGGTAAGTTCAATTCATTCCCACCAAGTAATTTATTTCCTCACTCGAAGCGCAGGTATTTTTGTCCAAATAGTAGTGAGAATCTTGCCGTTTCTATTTACTATTGAGATGTATTCGCCGCATTCGTAGATGTAGTCTCGTGATACCGTCTTTTCTGAAAAATGACCTCCGGAGAAAGTCGACATACCTTGCAAGTCGCAACGCAAGAACCGCGTTCAATTTGATACCATTATAACATTAACTTCTTCAAATTTCATTTTGCTAACCGACCTTGCTAAGAAATGTGAGTCTCAGGTTTTTGCACAGTAATGTCATTCGTAACTCCAGAACGGACCACTGGACTTACCAAGGTCTATTTTTATTAAAAGTCAAGAAATGCTTTACTACTTCAAAAAGGAACTGCTCGTATAACATTCTCAAGCCATTCCTGACCGTTCTTTGATCTAAGATATTTCGTGCTTGACCAGAATATCCGATATCAAAGAATGGTCAGGTTATTAAAGTGGGTCAGGTCCACTATTTCCTTCTTTTATGTCCTCATACTAAAGTTGACCTATTGACACCCATGAAGAATAATAGGGTCAGATGTTTTTAATACCACCACCACGTCCTACTAACCAGCTTTAAAGTATGTTGTTCCGGTATTCGTGTGTCTCACACAGACTTCCTGTGATATTACTTTGTGATTACTACACATATACATATACACAGAAGGCGGCCAGACATAGACCCAGACACAGACACGGATAGATTCCGCCAACCTCCCTATAAATCATGGCCCACAAGGTCTAAGTTGGCAAAATGTAATAAACCTTTGACGTTTGTTTCCTTCCTACCGTAAAGTGAAGAAAATAAATAAGCTTGGAGCTAAAAGCAGTGTTAAGCCAGACTTATTACATTTCAGCTTATAGGCATTTGTAAAATGGGGAAAAGGCAAAAAGGAAAAGGTAGTGGGATCAGGACCAGGACCAGAACCGCGGCACAAAGACTTATAAGAGGAAAAGCGTTACCTAACATTGAGGTTTGAGTTCTATGAAGCTAGATTGCCTCAAGTTATTAAGAGAAGGAACCCTAGCAGTAGCAGTAGCGGAGGGGTTTCCTAATAGAACCTGAGAATAATGAGTCAAACCACAAATGGCTATAAAAATGTCAACTTACACACTTACCATCGATTAGATGATGGAAAGTCTTTTCAGCCATGCCCTGGTGAGAATAAAGTAGAAAGACTGAGGGAGACTGGCAAAAAAATAGGAGAAAATTCGAGCCGACTTTTCTATGGAGACGGATCTTGTATGATACACGGTGCATGCTGGCGGTGCTTAAGGTCTTACTGATAGTGAAAAGGCCCCCAGCTCTGAATAGAATTTTTGAACTTTCACATGGAGGCTT
>JAQGCB010000551.1:0-20799 GCA_034698835.1 Protaphorura tricampata
TGTACATTTGAATTTTTTTTGTCTTGATGCATCACGTGATGTCGTGTGTTTTGTGGGTAACTGGTAATATCACATATGTATGAATGTATAATAATATAAAATACACAGAGTACATAAGGTAAAGATTTGTCTCTCAACAAACTGCCCACCGCATTGTCCGAGTTTGAGAATTTTGAAAAATTCCTGTAAAACGGACTAAAAGGTGTACCATTACAGCTTTTTACAGGTGTTGTCTAAAAATACACAGAGACGGCGACATGTTGTCTACATTTGATTCAAAAATTGTATTGAGTCCCGGATCTGAACTGATCATACGGTTTCCGGTTTCGGCTTTGCATTAACTAGAAAGGAAGAGTAATTTGGGAGTGACTGCATGTGACTGTGTGAACAGGATCGGGAACGGCGGAAGGAAGGGAAAGCGTGGGATGGGATGTGTAATCATATCCTAGAAGCTGGGAAATGAACAAATAATTATAATAGAGGAGAGGGAGTTAAGTTGAGCAATTAAACACTCCATTTTCATTCCTTCCTTGACTTCTATAGTGCAGATTCCAAGTTTATCCAGGGAGAATGGGATGGGGGTGTGTAGAGGTCCATCAACGGTGTCTCGTGTGTATGAATGATAGTAATGATAATAGAGCTTCGTTTTCGTTTGGGAGTGTGCAACTTATTAAGGCAGTCTCTCTTGATACAAGGTCCCACTTATTCCTTGTAGACAAGCTAAAAACTGTTGTTTAGTTAATTGGGTGTTTAGGTCCTCATCATTCAAGTTTTCTATACAACATTCACTTCGTTGTAATCCACAGATGGCAAAGCATATGTGGGACCTTGCATTCTGTGTCCATTGCCTTTAGTTTTGTGAGTGCATGAGTGCTAATTACATTTATCGGAACAACCCCGCATTGTTTGAAGCTAGATATGAGTTCTATTATTACATGTACTTGTTATAGAGATAAACCGACTTCACAAATTGGACCGGTTGGAGTTGGAGTTAGGACTTGGGACCGGGACCGGGAAGTTATTTTTTTTAATTCACGGTCTTTCCTGTGTACACTCAGATAGTGCATTCAATTCCAATGTCAAAGTCGTTTTAATCTTGATGGCATTGTCTTCTGTCGAGCTTTCAAAGCGCAGTGCCATACAGTAGGTGAAGTTCAGAGAATTGATCAAGGCGTGTTTTTTATTATTGCAATTTCACAAAGTTCCGGATTTCACCAATGCATGTTCTCAATCGATACGGGATCACCTGAGAATGATAAGGTACATACATTTTTGTTCAGACTGAGGTGACTGCGGTCATCACGACCTTGATTTACTTGGATAACGTCCAGAAGAAATGAAGAAATAGTTTCGTCATGACGGCTTGTCATACATATAGGCGTCACAATTCCTAAAATTGACCTAGTGTTACAAGGGGTACCCCTATACGGTAGTACATACTTCAAAGAATACACAATGAGACAGTCGAATGCACCGAACTAACTAGGATTCATTTGACACTCGATGAAATAAAATGGACTTAGTGTCTTAACCGGTTGTCTATTATTCTGCATTGCCATGTCCTGGCGCCAATGCATTATCAGATTAAGGGCGGGTTTACATCTTAAGAAGACAGTCCAGGGAGACCGGGACGCATAATAATTTCGGTCAATGTGTCAAAAGCGAAAGAGGTCGGTCGGTTAAGTCAAGGTCATTTTATATAAGATCTTGCCATAATGTTATACAGAAAATTGAATGTAATGTGAGAGGCATTCTTGTGCGCATTTGATCCTTCGGTATTTTTGTAATCCGATCTTCGTCTCATTGCAGTGATACGATGACACACACATGAATGTTGAGTCCAAACTTAAATTATCTGCAAAATATTACGAGGACGTGAAATAAAACTCACAAATGTGAAGCCTTCTCGGGTTATCGTTGCCATGGTGAACCAAGATTATTTTGAGACAACATAAAATTTTGAGAATCAGAAATCATTCAGTCAAGAGTCAAATTCGTTTTCTTTTATTTCCTTGTTTCAATTAAGTTCATTTTTTAAACCTGGGAGGATAAAATTAACCGCCATGAATTTTTTGGCCGTGACCGAAACAACTTTGGCCATTTGTGGTCGTCAATACGTTCACTTGTACTCCACCAAAGCTGATAGGTCAAGAGCCTCATTGCGTTCGGAGTTCGCAGATTCTGATGATCTGGTCTCCCTTGACCTTCACAAATATTTACCACCTGGAACAACAAATCTGGATCGTGTGTCCGCCATTTGTTGTAATCTCACCGAAGATGGAGAACATCTCTGTGCCGCAGATTCTGAAAAGAATGTTTTTGTCTTCCATAAAATTCGTAAAACCTGGGAACATTTTTCAAGTTTCACAATGGAAAAACGTGTCCTCCGAGTCCAGTTTGACATGGAAGCAAATCATTTGGTCATCGTGGACAAATGTGGTGATGTCCTTGTGAGCAGTATGTCTTCTCCACACACAGTCTCAGCTCCATTTCGTCTCCAAGGAATGTCAGCCCTTACTTTGGACACAATTTTGAGTATGAACAATCATCAATTACTAACGTGTGACGGACAAATCAAAATGTTTGTGAGTCGATTCCCGGATGGACATGAAATCAAAGCATATTCTTTTGGACGGGCTGAAACAATTGCAAACATTGTACTTTTCAATTATGATCAACTCCTCCTATCTGTCTGTGGTGGAGGGACTCTCAAATTATGGAACATGGGAGATCACCGGTGCTTGAAGACATTTAATTTGTTCCACGTCATGCACGGGGTCAAGCACAAGAAAGATGAAGACACGGAGATCAAACGTTTGAGATTGACGGAGGCTTTCGGCCACACTTACTTTGCCATCAAAATATTTGGCTACACTGAAATCCCAGTCTTTGAGCTCATGGCCAAGGACTCAATGATCCGTCAATTAGGACAAGTCAAGAATGATTCTGAATTATGTGATTTTGGGTGGTGGGAAAATACTTTGTACACTTACAACCCTGAGATTCCCGTTGTCTTCAAACGCTTCACGGTCAATTCATCCGGAGTAATGTGTGATCCAAATTTTCAAATCCCAAGACTCTCTGCACTTCGCATTGATTTCCGTGCCTTTGTGGCATTCATGAAGTCCACACTGACCCTTCGGAAACATTTCTCAAGTGATATAATCAGACTTTCTCAAGGACAAAAATTAATGGATCAATTCATCTCAGCAGCTGAAAGGAAAATCCCAAGATTGGTCCGTGGAAGTCATTCAAAGGCTCAGAGTATGATTGAAACTGATACGGACTCAAAATTAGGACTTCCATTACCAATCCCAGTCTCACTCAAATATTTCCGTGCCAGAAATAATTCAGTTCAAGGTGGAGAAGTTGAAGATGAACCAGCAGCTCATGGAACAAATTCTCCTAATCCCCCAGCTTCGGCTTCAGCTGCCGAACATGCTCCAGATCCAACGCCAGGACCATCTCATCCAGGTCATGTTTCCAGGATTCAAAGCAAAATGAGCCTTGAGACTTCATATATGAGGGCCTTGCATGAGTCAGCACGACTCCTGGAAGTACCTCCAATATTGGAGTCTGATGAACCAAGACCACTGACCCGTGGGACATCTCGAATTCTACAGAATTTATTAAAGAAGAGTAAGGACGTTGTGATTGAGACCCCTAAAACTGAAACCAAGACCAAGACCAAGAAGAAGAAAAGTATGAAAGGGATTCTAAAGTCTGACACTGACACTGAAAAAACTGCTGCTGCTGTTGAAGCGGAAGCGGAACCTTCAAGACCCAACAGTACAGGACGAACCAAGAGTCGGGGATCTTTTTTCAAATCCTATGTTAATGACCATACCATCCCAGTCGAAATTAAAAATGTTGAACCAGACGCTGAGGTGACCAAAATTTCAAAAGAAACTGCTCAACCATTCATGGAAACACTCCGGATTGCTAACCCAGGGAGCTCGACTCGTCGTCCACATTGGCCATCCGAATTGACTCGGATCATTTCCTCAAGGGCCGATAACTCCATCGATGTTGACGCTGATGATGATGAGGACGAGACTAAAGTGACTGAAACTAACGTCGTCAAAGCCGAAGAGAACGTGGTAGAAGAACCCGAACTGTCAGAATGGGAAATTGCGCAGATGATCGACAAGGAGCTACAGTTGGGTCTACAAATAAGGAAGTGAACCCTGACCTTAATTTCTTCCCAATCATTGTATGTTTTCAAAATTATTTGACATATGTTTCAGTCAAGTTAAGAATATGCTGAAATCAATCTCCAGTTTTTGTACATATCAAAATTTATCGATTTTGAATGCGAATAAATTCATTTTTTTTTGCATTAATTCAGTCGATTTGCATGTTGATTTTATTCACAGTTGCATTTGTTCAACGTATTTATATTTAAAAGACGTACAGTATTAAACCTACAAAAGTTTAAGAACAAATCAAGAATATGCAAAATAATGTTATCAAGATACCAAAAATCTGAGCCAATTTTGTCAATTTGGTGCGGACCGACCTTTGCGAAAACCGTTGACAATATTATTGGTCAAAGTAAGGACCAAAAGCGTTCAATCTGATTTCTCCTCATTATGTTATAGCATGCTTGTGGTTGTAAATTTCTGCGTGCTAAAAGTAATGATGACAAATTACACCAGTGCAATGAAGTGGAGAGGAAATTCAGGTAAGGTATGCATGCACGCCTTATGATTGTGATTCTGATTGGGTGACTGACTCATTGCATTGGGACTCAAAAGTTGTGTTGTTTATGTTAAACGTTCTTTTAATCCTCATGGTCAGATTGACACGCCATGTCATACCAAATCATACATAACACATCGCGGACTTAAAAATATAGCGTGCAGAAAGCTCAAATTGCACTGTAAGCAATTATGAAGGAACAACATGTTTTCTTAAACAACAAAATTAGTGTACAAGAGGGAAGGGAAATTTCAAAGAATATTGAAGATGCTTGTACGTTTTCTCTAACTTGTTTTCGCAATGAATTGACAGCCCATCAATTCGTGTTCGTTCATGTCTGGAATATTTTGTCTCACGTTTTCATTTTTCGCCTAACAAGTTTCATTTATAATATCGAATTCCTGGAGGAATAGAATACGATATGCTCTGTACTTATTGGCATGGTATTCAGTATATCGTGGACATATATAGGAACATTTTTGAATTTGTTTAATTAGTGCGTTGTATAAATTAACAACTTACTTACGATAGGTACGCCAAATAGTTGGTGAAAACTTGACCGGGTAGTAAAAATCTTTCAGTATGGTAACCAAACGTTGCCTTTCTGAAGCATCCAACCAAATTCATCCTAGCATGATTTCTGATGTATTTCACTCCATGCGATACGGGGTATTAATTTCTGAAAATGATTCCGCCGAACACATGATATTAGTGGGAACACTGATCTTTAAGGCAGATATCTTTAAATTTAAATTGCGGAAGTTCTTAAGTTGTCGTGATACTAATTGCATTCAAAAGGTTTTCATCAGAAACTTGCTGCATAAAAAATTCAAAAATGCCAAGGACAAATTCTGGAACAAAATGTCTTCATTCGTGCACAGAACACAAGTTAGACTAAAGTTGTCTAGATTTTTCTTTCCGAAAAAAAAATCCCGGCTTGCGCTTTACACGCAAGTAACAAATTCTTCTATTTTGTTGAAAACACAAATATTCTGCTTGTTCTCTTTCTCCCCTTTTGTTTTTCAACATAAATTAGACTAGAGGAGTGAAGTTGCCGACATTAAACGCTTACGTAAGGAGATTCTACCGGCATACGCTTAACGCTTACGCACGCATGTTACGTATTTCCCTTAAAACTTATATTTTTTTTTGAGTCATGCGTTACGACTCAATGAATTCAAGTTTAGGGAAACATGAAAACTCTCATAAAAAAGCAGAGGACGAAGAGAGAGAGAGAGAGAGACGCACTTTTTTATGTTCATCTCAAGGGAACAAGTTGGTAAAATAAACAAGGGTAAACTAACATCCAGTGTCAGTGTAAGACAATATAACGAGTGCATTAAAAATATGTATGCATAGTTCATGATTCTTTGGCCCTGCGTGATAAAAAATCGAGCAATGCACTCTCTTTAACAAAATTATATTCTTTGAATTCTTTGTTGAATGGTAAAGGTAAAAGCAAAGGTCATGCGAGCACTTTCGATGACAATAATAAATTCATTTCTTGTTTGTGACAACTCATGACATATTAATTCGACTTCACCACTTTTGACACGTAGGGGTGGGATGGGTCTGGGGGAGAGGAAACCTGAGCAAAGAAGTACTCTTATGGCGCCGTACTGAATTATGTAAGAATTAAAGGTATGCTTCACTTGACATAATGTAAGAATCTTTTATGAGCACAAGCACATACTTTCGTCTTTGTTAGCCAATATCGTTGGATTTCATGAGTTACATGATTTTAAAGCCAGACAGATTAATTTTTTGTTGAACGTCGTTGTCCAAACGTCTGAAATTGAAATTCGTTGAGTGGACCGATGCGGGGTCAATCCTTCAGGTAAACAATAACAAAGTATGGATCTTGCCTAGAACATCTTTCCTGTGCTGAAGATTTTACTTAGATTTCTTAAAACTTAACCAGGGTTATCAAACTCTTTGTTATCCTTGCGAGAATGTAAGTATGAATGGGTAAGAATAGAGAAAAACTTAACCTAAAGGTGCATAGCTCGGTTTCTCAGGGTTTCTAGGGTCGGGAGTCCAAGCCCAAGATAAAACCCGGGAACTTGGGCGAGGAAAAGAAATGAAAATTCGTCTCAAGATCAAAGATAGTAAGTAACTGGTGTGTTTTATTGTCTTCCTGAACTCACGGCGGGGCTGCGCAGCCCGAAAACCAAAGACGGACTCGATCCCACGTTTTCCTTTCGGTTCAGAAGGAAATATATTCGGATGTGAACTTTCGCATGGGTTTGAAATATGAATGGTACCTTTTATTCTACATTTGAATAACAAAATTAACTGGGATTGGCGGATAAGAAATTAGCAAACATCGCTGACAGGATTCGGTTAGTGTTCTATTTGTCCTTGAGATGAAAATTGGCTAACTAGAATATGCAAAGAAAAACCAGACGAGAATGCTTGAAGCGACGGTTACAAGAAACGTTATCGGTTGGAAAATTCGTAACATTCATAGAGAATTATACCTTACCAATAGTTTCACATACGAAGTGCGTTCCTTGTTAGAAATACATAGTTAAAGGTTAACCAGTTTGCTGTGCATCAAAACAATCGATTCAAGTGAAAGACTTGAGAAAAAAGGAGATTTGAGGCTGGAAGTCAAGTCAAATCCACAAACCGCACCACACATCACATCCACATTTCAAAAAAGAATACAGTTGCACCACGTTTACTTGTGCTTGTGTATAAATATGCTCTGCTCTGCATTGATCCCTCAGAATCATATAAACACAAACAAACAAAAAATATATCTGCCCCCTCATTTTAAAAAATCGAAAACATTCTTCAATGCTTCCGAACTAGGAACCTAACTCCGGAAAAATAATAAATTCTAATCCAAGGGCAGAATTTCAGCACGCGTCATCACCTCATTAATTTTTTATCCTTATTCTCTGTAGTATTCCCCTGGGGTTCTTTAAATTCTAAGCTGTTGTACACAAACGCACTTTCTCTTTCTTATCCCATATTATTATGCTTCTCCGTCTCCATTTTGGTCATCTCGTCAGTTTGAATGAATATTATCCGAGAAAAGCTAAAATTAACGTATTTTGAAAAATTGAAATTGAAAATTAAGTATATTTATATTCAATTTTGTTTTGGGTGTCGAAAACCTCAGATTACGCTCTTGTTTACTGCCAATCCATGAATGTGATGGTGCCTTTAGTGTGGAAAATTCTAATGGTAAATGGCACGATTGGCACTGCTTCTGTAGAGGCGGGTGCTGCCTGGATAATTCTGGGCGTAATTCAAAATTGGAGAAGATTAAGTGATGCTGATCCAACGAAGCATTAACATGACGCAGGCCTCTTATTAGCCAAGCCAGGGTTGAGTCGACATAGCAGTTTCTAGTACATCTATTTACATAAGTCTTAAGGAAATCTACGACGACGTGCTAGGCATAAGCTTTAGTTGTAAGTTGTAGTCGAAGCTTCCCCCGATCAAGGAAAATGATGAGAATGGGTGAATGGAACAAGTATGTAAGCAGAACATTAAAGGATTGCGTAAATAATAGGAAGGAAGGAAAGGAAGAACACATTTGTTCAAGTCTGACAAGGGAAATTTTATTGGTGTTCCTCAATAAAGTTCTCAAGGTGCTCCTGACTAACCGCGGTCATGTCAAAACTAGGTGTTTTATAATTAGAAATGTATATCTCTCCTATTAGCCGTGTCCTAAATTAAAAAACATGGTTCCTCAAAGGTCTCGGTTTATAATTACAGTATTGAATATTTTCTTGTAGATTCCTGAGACGGGCGGGTATTTTTTGGAACACCTTAAGTGTATCCTTTGTTACCAGATCTTGTTTTAGTACATATATGTGTTACCAAAGATTCTGCAGTATATTGGGGTATCTGTGCGTAGCAGTAAAATACTGTGTGTGTGTGTGTGTGTGTGTTGGCTTGAGGGTAGAAGAGCCGCCAGAGAGACCCTTCATCAGAATCAGCCAGCTACTTACTTTTCCTCTGGAATTAGATTCTATTTCGACCACAAAATTACTTTCTTTAGACTTTCTCTCATCCCAAATTTGTTGATGTATCTGTGGAAAAGGAGAGGAATCCTTCATATATGTGGCTCTGCTCCGAGGCAAACTAAACTCAGAAAGTTTCCCCCTTCCTCAAATTCATCATTGTAGAAAATACTTCATTTCAGTGGCGACGAAGGTCTTAGCACAATTTGTACTATGTCTCAAATCGTGGCAGAAATAATGCAGGAAACAATTCATTTTACATGTCTTAAATTCATTTGTGCATTTTTGTGGAGTGTTTGGTTCAGTCCGGCTCAAATAGTTTAGATCGAAATTATGAAATTTTTATAAAGATTTTTCTTTCGAACAATTTTCAAGGCTCAAGGTTAGGATTTAACCTTCACCGTAGCTTCAACGGGCTACAATAGACTAAAGTTCAAACAATTCACTTTTTTTCCCAAAACATTCTCTCAGAAATTGCCTTCTCAAAATTATTAAAAGAGATCTAGAAATAGAACGAGTGAGTAGGACGACTTAAAAGTGCGTACGACAGAGGTAGAAATTGTTAGAAAAATAATTACTCTGACTTTTCAACTCCTTTCCTTTTCTACATTTCTTAAGAATGAGGTTTATTAATTAAGTACACGAATGGGGAAAGGAAGAATGTTAGATTGTATGTAAGGATTCCTTAATAACCAACTTTCCATGTTCAGAGTTCACTTTCACCGACTTTCTCTCTCTCTCTTCCAACCTCACAAACTGTTCTCCGCAGATTCTTCCACTTCCTTAAATTAAGTTATGCACTTCAAGATTAATCAAGATGTAATGAAGCGGTGCATGCATCCATGGATCCGAAACCCACGACGGCCACTAATGAAAATGCACTCGGGAAAGTCATTGTAATGTTAGATCGTATTTTCACATTACACCAAGTACTCATAGCCCAAGAGCTTTACATTTTCCCTCACACGTTTGTGCATGCATCCATGCATGAATGCGTGACAGCCAGTGTAGGGTTCTTAAGATTTATGATTTAATTTGTATTTTCTTTAAAATGGGTTTTTTGTGTGGACAAACTCAGATAACCTTTTATACCAGGCGAACCGAATCTTGAGCAAGTTATAGTATTTGAAGTGTTTTGGTGACGATTTTTCTACGCTCGTATAACGGACACCACTCGAGTGCAATGCGAGCATTGTCAACAAAGGCAATTTGATTTTTTTTCGATTTTACTATGAAATTACAAATTACTTCGTATATTCAAAATCCAAGTGTTAAGAAAAAGTCTGCAATCTTGTTTAAAACAAGTGCAAAATGCATTACTGAACTTAAGCTTCACTCAGTCCTGCAATAATGCTGGACTGAGTGACGCGTAGGCGCACAGGTGTTTTGTTCACAATAATATCTCGTCAAGCCAAGTAGCGTTGTCAGGTAGAGTAAAACACTTGAGGCAAATCCTTTGAAAAGAAAACCCAAGAAAACCCTACGTACGTCTAACTGTTCATTTCGATATGAAAGGCAGACAGGCCTCCAAACTTTTCTCATAAGCTTGAGCACTAGAAATATAGAAAAAGTAGACACGGGATTGTTGAAAATATGTACTACTACACAATACACATATAAATACTAAATCTATTTTTGGGTAGTGCAAGACTGAAAACGTCGCCTCAGGTGAAAAAGAAGTCAAGGCATAAGGGGCCTTTGATGAAAGAAATGAAAAGTAAAACACATTGGACTTTGACTTCTATTTTAATAAGCACTATGAGTTGTTTGGAACATTCTTGAGTGAAATTCTTCATATTCTTGGTATCAAATAAAATTGAGACCTGACTTGAATAAAACTTAATTATTCCATTTGAATCAACAGAAAAGTAAATATATTTAATCATACACACACGCCAAAATCGGTTTTTCGGTGATGAACCAACCTATTTCAATTTCTTAAGCTGAACACATTAATAACACACAAATGCAGGAAAATGTCATTCCTTTTTCTGAACCCCCAGTACAAAATGAAATTGGGATTTTATGGCCATGAAAAAGATGAATTGTTATCCAAGAATGATCGTGGAAGTTGGAAATAGAAAAGTTACCTGCTCAACTACAGAAACTAGGGGGGAAATGTCTATCCGGAAAACCAAATGACATTGAGTAATTAGCGATTAGGTAGAAAATAGAGCTTTAGTTTCCTTCCAGTTCCTGAAAGTAGATTCTAAACTGACACCTCTGCTGTGTGTATAGACTCGAGAGTGTATGTAACCTTTGCTTTGCTCGAGAGTTCAATGGAATCAATTTCCAGTCTTGACAACGCACCTCGCATATTCATTTCTTCCTTAATGGAGTTTAGCACTAGTCAAGTGCAAAAGACTTTCACCGAAGGGTTCAGCTGCAAAACTTTAGCTTTTCTTTCCGGGGAAAATAACCTTGGCATTGCCAGAGTACACGAATACTGGTTCCTGGAATTTACCAGGGAGTGTATTTGGATGTAAATTTCAGAAAATGCTATAAATTTTTGAGGTTAGTTCATTCTGGTGCTGTTGTACATGGAATTTAATGACGAATACATTTATATTTTCATAAAAACTTATCCTTAAGTTAGTACCGGCATTACTGACCCTGAAAAATTAAATCAAAGCTGATTTTTTCATCATAAAATTTTTCCTTGTTGTGTTAAGTTGAAGTTGAAACTGTATTGACATTTTATATAAGCAAAAGCTAGTGTTCTACGTATTCTGAAGCCTTGTCAGGATTCTAGTCTCCCTATACGTCTGAAACTAGATGAGGCTCGTGAAAAGTGATACTAAGTCTTCCGCAAGACTTCCCATACACTCTTAGCCAAATTGTGAGCAGAATACAAAATAGGGGAGAATGTTGGATCGAAAAACATTTATTTTAGCTCTTCTGGTTGTCTTTCAGGATAGCTCAAAAGATAGGCACAGGGCACAGCGCAGCGCGAAGGACGGAAAGAACAAGAATTAACCACAACACAAGCCGCAGGGCTACAAATTACTAATCACCTTGAAAGAAAACGTCGAATTAAGAAAGTTCTGTAGCCCAAAATTCCATGGCATCGAAAATCTAATTCGGACTTTTTGTTTTCTTCAGCTTAGGATGTTTATTCTGGTCACAAGTTCACTCTCAACTTTTCATTTGATGAAAATGAAGAGTGATGCAAGAAAACGAAGGTCAAAACTACTAGTTGAACTTCAGACTCTATTCTTCAATTACAAACAAGATCACCTGACACCCGATCCTAATATCGAAATAATCTTTATGGTTTTTTGTACACTTAAGACAAACCGACAGACTAACGGAAGTACGGAATGAATCATCTGACGTCTTTGAGTCTTCAGTCTTCTACCGCGTCCAGACTATTCCTCAACATACTAATGGGCTTTTTAAAACGGCCATAAATTTTAAAATAAGCAGTAGTGGCAATCAGTGTAAACCATAAACCCTTCATCCTTCGTTTCGCATAAAATTTTTGCATAGACGTTTTATGACCGCTTCTCTTTTTTACATGCTGTTAGTTGTGGTGGTGAGGGATTCCTTATGCCTTAAAGGTTATCCAATATTGACCTTTCTAGTCAACACACACACGCACTCATACATGTGAGTACTTTTTTGCAAGGTTATCGATTTGGCTTATAAGAATAACGTAGTGGATTTAGTAAGACCAGGTCAAAATTGGTACCACCAAATTTCTTCATGTTATATAGTGTAACCGGATATGGCGCTCGGCCACACCGTCGACCGTGACATCTTTGACTTAATCGGTGTTCAGTTTAAAATCATGGCGTGCACGCTAAGCTCGAGGTGACAATTACATCGACGTGCCGAAACGATAAACGAAAACAATAAAACCAAGCGTTGTACTTGTGCATTGTCTGAGTCTTTCAACTCGGACAACAATACAGTTGACATTTTATACGTCATGCCACGCAGCATGTCCATTGTTCAGATTTCCGTTGTTGCTGTTAAAACTGTTACAATCCATAAAATATACCCGACCATGGATAACTTTTAGTTTTCGTACCGTGCTAAAGACCTGTCTTTCTCAGTAATATTTATAGTAGAATAACGCGGTGTGACATTAGAAGACGAACGCGACCGACCGCAAACCCAGGTAAGGTCTTGTCGGTATCCTGTCATGTGGTCACATCAAAATGACATATTTCCACTTATTCGAGAAACCTCAAAATTACATCACACGCAGAGCAGGTATAACGACTGCAGGTCGGGTAGTATTACAAATTTCGGATAAATTACCACAGTCGAGCTCATATAGGTGGACAAAATTTAACTTAACAAGGAACCCTTTTGAAATGCTTGATTCAGATCCCTTGTGTTAACTCAGGATCGGGTTGGTTTGTCTATTTTTTTACAAGAAAATCCGTTTCCTTGAAAGATGATTTTAACCGGAGGACAGGACATATTATGTGCGACAGACCGACCACGACCCACAGACCGACTGAGCCGAAAATACTACAATATAAAGTTACCCCCTTAAGGCTAAGGCACGTAACATTTATATTCCACGGTGCGGTCCTTAAATTCATCCTTGTCGTCGTGGATCACATTACAGACATACGACGACGAATCGACCCGACATGACAGCCTGGTCCTCCTTTGACACCCGCCACACCGACCGCCCCGACATTCCTCCACACATCTGATTTGCATTTTAAACGCTTTTAAAGATTCTAATCGACAGGAGTCAGGAGCGTCTTGGCTAAAAATGGGCTTAAAAATGTTGAATATTAAATGTGGAATTGATTTATTAACTGTTTGGGTAATTCGTTCGTGCCGGAATCGAACTGAACAGTAGGACTTCTTGCTATTAGAGGTCATCAGAAAAAAGACAATTAATTTAAATTTGGTCATCCCACAAAATGCATTCTAAAAACCGCTTGCAGGGTCAGAAAATTGAACTCACTATAGCGAAACACGAAACAGAAGCCAACTTGTGCATTACACATGTATGTACGTGAGAATTTTGTAAGGAACGCCATGCTTTTGTGAAGAGTTTGGGACAAACCAGGCCATTTAACCCGGAAAATAGTTTTCAACAAAAGTGGAAGCGGTACAGTACAGCAAAAGACGGAATAATGAGTATGGTGTGGTCTATTCTGTGTATATCCTTTAAAAGGAAAAGAATAATAGGGTATCATCACATTACTAACATAATGGATGGTGTGTTGAAGGAAAAAGTCGGTCTTCTCTCTAATGTATGAAACGTAGAACGAAACGAGGAAGGTAATAGGTTTTTTAAGGGTTAAAAAATCTCTGTAACCGTTGTCACGCCTCATGAGCATCACTTTTATACAATTCTCCAGAAAACTCATCATATACAATAGCCATCGTAGTTTACGAGGGAACCACTTTCCATGTAAAAGCCTAAAAGAGCCAACAGGTCATGTCAAATGCCCATGGCACAGGCTTTTCCATATTTCAGCAGAATGTGAATATGAGAAAATATTTTTTACATGAAAAGTGGTTACCCTGTAAAACACCGATTTTTAACGGCAATAAGCTATAATTTTACACGGTGGTACGTATGGTCGCTCATCTGAGCTCATTTTTTGAGTCACTGTGTAGTCAAAGTCAAAGTCAACCCCTAAATCCTAATCCTAATCGCTTTGTCAACGTTAGAAAAAAAATGCTGTATTATTACATGAAAATAATAACACAAGAGTTTTCTCATTTCACAGAATTTTGACTTCGACGCGGAGGGGCGAGGATTCGGACGGGACGGGTTTAATTTTTCATCTGAAATGTAAATCTTTTTCTATCTTTTTTTTGAGTACAGCAAAAGTAATAATTCAAAAATATGAGTTGCAGTTGCAGATACTATGTAACGGGAGTGTAATGTATGTGCATGTATTACAAAACGCAGACAATAATCCAAGCCGAAAATTAGATTATGATAAAGAGTGCCTGATTATGTAAATTCAATGGGGCTGGACTTTCAAGTTTTTGAAAGGGTGAAATTCCCCGAGCGTTGGTATAAGCGCCTGCATTTAATGTACAGGGTGATTCATTCTGTTGGTTCAATCATTAAATTTCCTCGTTATGACTTACCAGTTATGATGAGGGTTCAAGTTATGAAGCACCCTGTACTGTACACACACTTGTAATCAGCACGCATTTTCCTCATTCAAAATTATTCAAATGGATGAATGGAACGCAACGGGACGTTCGTAACATGCAATTTTGATCACCCCTTTTACTCTCAAACCCTATTGCATGGCTAGAGAACATTTGCTGGAGTTCCTAAAAAACTAATAAGTGTAATTTCCGTGATTAAATTTGCGAAGGTTGAAGTTGAAACAAAAGGGGTTGAAACTTAGTCTCTGGGAGTAAATTAGAGTTCAGGGATCTCATTCTGACGTCGAACAAGCCAAAAAACCAACTTGTAAGAAAGACCGACACGCTTGTACACGACAGGTTTAAAAAATGAGTCGACAGTCGACTCGAGGGGAGAAAGTCAACGAGGGATGAGTAATTTTACCTCCTGTAAATTTTTAATTAGTTCTTAGTGCTCAGGAACTAGGAAGGAGGTATGGTATGTTTGTAGTTAGTCATACAGGGTCCTTGTATGTTAAGCTCTGCAAACTACACAGAATGCTAATACTACGATACTACTTTTATTAAAATATTCATAACAAAATAATCAGTGAAGTCCGAAAATTGTAATAAAATTTAAATTGAGTGATTCAATTCTGACAAACAAACGCATTAAAATTAGAATTATTTGTACCCTAGAGAAAATTATTTACTCCTGCATGTCATATATATTGTCAAACATTTCTCATTAAAATTTGTATCGCATAAGAAATTCGACGTTCGTGCCTTGAAAGTGCAAATCACTGAAGTGTGAACTCGTCGACCACCAATTCGCGACGATAATCAAATTTTTTCTTCTTCTCTCCCTTGCAGTATAAATAGAAATTTCGACTAATCCGTGGTGACACGAGTTGTCTCCCATCGCATTTCATCCCCAAAAAATTAACGATGTTTTTCCAATGCCTTCGCAAAGTTCTCTTCCGTTCTGTACTTTCAACATAATTTCCGACACTGTACAAAAGATGAGTGTTTGAAAGAAGAGGAAACCAATATCCCGCCCGATTCAGAACATTTTCCCATTTACAAACTGTTGAAAAATAATTGAGGCTGACAGCTGAAATGTCATTCGAAGCCATTTTTATTAGCGGAAATCGCAAATTGAATGTCACAAAGGGGGAAAAGTCAAAAAAGAGGGTTTCATCCCTCGGTCGGCGGACTATCTGCCTTGGGGTTTTCCCCATGTGAACCGTGTAAAGGACAGGACATGAAATGCAGTAAAAGAAAAGACATGCCCAAAATTTTAAGTGAAGGGAGAATCTGACTTTTCCTATTTGTTCCGCCCGCCAAGAGAAGAGTGAAGAAAAAGTACTTGGGGAGGAAGATCGCTTATATTTTGGAACAAAATATCGAAACATTGCACTAGCACTGCACTAGATTCACAGAAAATGCATCCACTAAATTTTACCATGACTTTGACTTCTTGTGTTTCAGCCTTGGTTTCATTTTCTCATGGATTCTCCATCATTGGTCATGTCAACCCGCCCGACTTTCTCGTCCTTCATTCCTCCCGTAAAAGCCAAAAAAAAAGACAGAAGAAGCTTCGGGTTTTTACAAAAAGAGGGGGAGAAAAGGAACAAGGAAACGAGGAAATCAAATCATATGAGTCAGCCTCGATTGCGACAACTGAAATGTTAGATACAGACACAGATATACTGGTGAGATACTTCCAGTATCCAGTGGCAGTGGCACTGTACGCACAGAAATAGATTCGACACATGTGGATGTGTATGTGTAATATGTGAAATAACCTCCAGATCCAAATCGATTCAGTACTTTCTGGCTTTCGGTTCCGATTCCACTCCGATTTTCATAATATCCATGACTAATCAGACTCAAAGTGCATCACATCTCTTTCCCTTTGTCCTGGCTCCCGGTTTTCCGTCGATGAACTTGAACTTTGCATGAACTTCCCGTACTACGTTTCTGACTTAGAATTGCACTTTCGTCTTGAATTACTATTCAGGCGCACGTAAAATTTGTGAGGTGGTTTCGCTATAATTTTGAAAATCGTCAGTCTAAAATTTTAGTTCTTTATAGTTCATTGAAAAATACACAAGCGATGAAAGTTTCTTGGCCGCATTGCCCATGAATTATTTGACGAACGCACCGTTTCTTCACAACATTTTTGTTTGAATTAGTCACAAAACGTATTATTTTGCTCAAAATTTGTTATATCGACTTGGTTGATTTCTGTTTCATTTTATGACGAATATTAAATTTCTCATAATGTCTCACCCTAATCCAAAGCTAAAGCCGGCCAGCTAAAGAATTCAATTAGAAACAAGCCCTGAACACGAATCCGACTTCGATCTCATTTCATCTCATCACGCGACCAATACAATCAAACACAACAAAAGAGAAAAGCTGGGCGGTGTTTGATTTCTAAGCAATTGCAATATCTAAGGCAATATAAGGCACCCCGAATTCTGATTCGGGCGGGATTACATAAAAGTTTCATATGTACATACATATGACTCCAGGGTAAGGGAGGGGTATTGGTATAATGGAGAGAGTGACATGGTGATATTTATGCCTAAAAACCATAACCTTTTGACACTCGGTTGTCACGACCCGATACGATTCTACCCTTGGCTCAATCGCATCAATGCACATCACAATCCATCCATTGCCAATGATCTTCTCCCTCGCTCAGCACAACTCATCTCCCCTAATGTACATCTCGGACAAGGTAACGACCCTCACAGTTACCAATGAACGAAGTCCGTTCAGTTCTGGACGGACATCAAGTCTATACGCATAAGCCCAGGTACTTCGGGAGAAGCTCCCTCGTAATATTTTAGGACTCATCTGGTCCTGACACTCCCTGCCTAACTCGACGTGATCTATGCATTCCTATTGATTTTTTCGTAGAGCTTACATCGGCTAATAATTGTTTCATCATTGACAATGCTGATACTCCTGCCGTTTGCCGCGGGTTAGGTGAAGGAGAAGGGACTCAATTTACTCTTAGATTTATGGCCCCTGTCTCGGTTTGTTCAATTGAGATTTAGTAGAGCGCCTTTCTCCTCTTCCAGGACACTCCGCACTCCAACCCAATATATTTCTATCTTCTATGAATGTTTCTCTTCCAAAAGAAAGACAGTTTGAATTTTAAACTTCCACTTGTCGTGTGGATTTGGAGGGTTGGGAGTCCTAGGCCGACTCACAGGTCGTTAGTTCAAATAGAACAATGAATTCCACTAAAGTGGAATCATTTGTTCGGATTAGGGGAGTGAGTGAGTTGTACATCCGTCCCAAAACCCTGAAAACAATACTAATAATCTCAAACCACTGAGAAGACATTATGGTGATTACGTTGTATTCTGGAGAATTCGTGATCGTGACGCAGTACCCTGACTCTGGTTACCATAAAAAGTAGTTTCTCACCCGCAGTTTTTCCAGACTAGTATGGGTACCTTCGTTGGGCCAAATTTAAAACAATTAAATTTCTCCGAAGAAATCGCAGTGATTTTAGACCATGGTGGACGGTTAATTCTAATGCATTTTCTCCACTAAAGATTATTCTACTAGACTTTGTTGACAAAAAGTGAATAGAAGAGTATAAAAGCTCAATGTGGTTAATGCAATGAAATAGAATCACAGAAAAAAAATTACTGTCTTTTTCCGTTAACTGAAGTACGTTTACGTACACATCCACAAGGGTTTACACAAATAGACAGTCAGAGAGATAGAGACTGAAGATGAGTGAAGAGAAGGAGAGCGGCGGGTAATTTCAGGGTTTTTGCGGACTTGGCATCATTTCTCCCCTTTTGCCAATTCTCCGTCGTCATGTTCCTACTCCATGTTATGTTCTTATACCCGCAGAGCTCGTCTCCCGTCCCTTATGATGCTTCGTCAGTCATAAATCTCCCTCAGAAAACTGTGTAATCCCAAGTAATGCATACATATATGTTAGAAAGGAACCAAGAGATGTTATTAAAAGGACAACCACTACTGTGACTAGTAGTACCCGGGGAACACACACACACACTACCCGGGTATGTGATCACGACCACTGAACTGGTTAACTTTCTCCTGCCAACGCCAGCCAACCCAAACCAGTCAGTTCATTTCTTCAGGGCTCATGGATTTTTACAAGTCGAAAAAATTGGCTGAGTGGTTGTTGTCATTTCTCTCTAGTTGTTTTCTCTCCCCCTATATTCCATTTTCTTCTTCATTCCTTCAAAACTCTTTTCTCTCCCTTTAATCCTTAAGATTCATTTGGTCGTTTAGACACGCACTATTACGACGATAAACTACTCGCATTCGTTTTCTTCTACAAAAATTCGACTTTTACTCATAAAGTCTATATGGGTCTGGGTATAAGGTTTAACAAAATGGTTTGGTTTTGCAGGGTGTCACACAAGTGTTGCGTATGTGCGTATTGCTTCAATGTTATTTATAGAACGGTTGAAAACATGGCATGTGCGAACAAACATATGTGACACCCTGCATTTTCAATCCATTTTGCAATTCCGACATTATAACTTCGGCTTCTGCTCACCCAGTCGTGTTAATCCACATTGTTCTCCTAAGTGCACTCATTAGCCAAAAACCGAAGCCAGGCCGAAGTCAGATCTCCCGTACCACAACAACGCCGTCAGCTGTTATGTGCTGCAACTGCAATGTGAATGTGACTGCTTAAGGAAAAAGTGGATTAATTAATTATGTGCATGTTTTTGTACGTACAATGTAATCAGAGTTGGGTAGGCAATGAACTGACTGGAGGCTTTTAGGAGGATTTGCTAAATTAAAAAGTCAGTCTCTATTCTCATCCCTGCATGTATGCCAGTTGCAATGCAATGCTTTTGACTTGACTTTGACTTTCATGAGGGTCCAAACGGGTGGAGTGTGTATCCGGTAAAGTCTTTGTGGTCAAAGACCGAGACGAAGATTTGACTCTCATTCTCATCTGGTTGGAAAACCCAAATTGTAAAAAGTAAAGTGCTCCATGGGGTTGAACAACAATGTGATGGTAAAAAAAGAATGCATCCGGGGTGAATCATAGACTAAAATGAAATACCATGCAAACCCTTTCGCTTTTCATTCATCAAACTGCACTCTCGATCTTTACAAAAAAGAAATCTCTTCTAATTTAGATTGCATAAGTTTGTCGGTGGATGAGCAAGTCAATAATATAAATGCCCTCTCATTTCACGAGGTGGTCCAGAATTTGTCACTCATTTTAAGTATACTTGTTCTTTTGAAAAATATATTCACGTAGTCTCTAAACGCTTTTGTCATGTTGGATTTGTAGCAATGCAATTTGGGTTCTAAAATTGTACAATTGATTCGTTGGTAAACAATAAAGTGAATCGAAATATTTCGGGGTATTTTATACCAGAACATGTGCTGGTAGTGTAAGAGAAAGAGTGTTAATTTTGGTCCACCCCGTATATTGTTAATAAAAATAGCTGCTCTTTGCTGAAGGAGTGAGTAATAAATATGAGGTAAGCTGCTTAAATTATACTGCATTATTGCAAAGTCACGTCAATGACCTAATGATAGCATGCTAAATAATACAAAGTAAGTAGTGAATCTTTTACTTTGTATTTCACAACAGTACAGATTTAGACAGCGGAACTGATTCTGATGATAGAGAAGAGGCCGGTCGGGAACTTCCGTTGAGGTTGACTCACCAGAAGACACTCCAAGTCTAGCATTTTATTCTCAATTGAATTGACAAAGGTGTCCTTTCAAGAGCCCATGGTATTATTATGTTGTCTCTAAATTGCATGATGTAATGTAATTGTGTGTAACAATGACCTATTCTTAAGTGCACCTGTTGCTTGTTATTGTCACCAAATTAGTTACAAGAATTATTAGGAATTTAATTCCTAAGACAGTCCTACGTACGACTGCTGCGTAAAATACTTTAAGATAATTTTTTGCACACATTGTTAACAATTTTGCTCTGATTGAGGTTAAGTTGCGAACACTCACATCAGTGTCGAAGCGCTCGAGATGAATTATATATTTCACGCCCATAGATCGG
>JAQGCB010000552.1:0-20791 GCA_034698835.1 Protaphorura tricampata
GGCAAATTCAAAAACAAAAACCGGAGAAACACTATAGTGTACGAATTGTAATTGCTCCCACGAGGATGGCTTGCGAAAGTATTTGCGCACTGTCCGGACTCCGACTCCGGACTAGACTAACTTGACAACTCACGCCACAATTCACACTTTTTGGACAAACAATGAGTAAACTTGAGGACTGCTAGTTAACGCTCTCTGTAGAACACTTCAAATACAGACTTGACGCTTGCGGTCATTCAGTCTACTGGTCACTCGGTCACATTTATCGTGTCAACATATTTGTTCATGAAATTAAACCCACGTTCTTTCGTTCATTACAGTACAATAGCTCATTTAACACGTAACTATCGATCGGGCCAAAAACTATCTTAATACAGCTCAATCCGAAACGGCTACTTTCACCTTTCACCTTCGAACAATTCACGAAATACGGAATATCAGTTTTAATTTGTCCAGGACAAATACATATATTCAGTTTTCAGGTCCGTATAAAACAGAACAAATGTCCAAATAAAATTGTGGGAGAATTCTGGACTAAAAAAACAACCCTTCTTATCCTTCCGAACCTTTTCTAAGTAATGGAATGAATCCAACAAGTTTCCATATGTTTCCTAGCTTCTTCTCGTAATGAATGAAAAAGTAGTAAGACCTACCCCTACCGCCCCTAATATCCAGGAATAACATCAATGAAGAAACTTGGGTTGAAGAAAATAAGAATACGACGACGAAAATGAAGGGATCTTTTTGTTTGGGATGAAAAGGGAAAGAATAAAAACTTCAATGCCAAACCATATATACGTTATACAAGGCAGCAACGCAACGTTCGTTCCCTGAAGGCTTATTTGGAGTCCAAAACCACAGATTTGGAAGAACATGTGAGAAAAAATATATCTTGGAAAGAAGATGAGAGATCACATCATATACTATACAAGAAAAAAAAACTATTATGAAGACTCCTGGGTTTTGCCTGACTGCCATTCCCAGTCTGTTCTGATTATGTGTGTCTTTGTATGTTAGTAATCTGATGGGGGACTTTTATCTCATCAGACAACAAAACACTATACAGACTAATGAGACTTTTTCATCCACTACCTTTTCAACCTCAATTTCAGAAAAAGATGACTTTGACTCATAAAGGTCAGCTCTACCTGAAAGAAAAATCTTCGAGTAAGTTGGGAAAAAAACTTCTCCAGGATCCGTACACTTAATGCGACGTGAGCTTGCTGATAGTGATAACGGTTTCAGTTTGGAAACAGCGTGAACAAAACTTAACGAGTACCGCGATGTTACCGGAACTCTTAGCAAGGAAAAGAATACTCAATGTATGTATGTTGTGTGTATTTAAAACACAAAAGCTATGAAGTAAAGTAGTATGCAATTACGTCTTCTAAGTTTAACCTTTGGATGACGACAAACTATTCAAAAATACCTCAGGGTCAAAACTCAAAACTTTACTCTGCCCGACACCATGCCATAAACATCATCTATCTTCCATATCCATATCACACTTTCCAAATGAAGAAGCTTAAGTTTGAGCATGCGGTTAACAGCATGCAGGTAGTAGTTGGTAAAAAAAATGAAACTGAATACCATTAATGGCTAGTAGAGTCAAGGTCCAACTCCAAATTCAAATGTATGAAAAATAGGAGTTGTGACATTTTGTATGGAAAACTTTAGAAAAAGTTAATAGAAGAAAAACATTCCTCTGGTTTTTTGTCATTCGTCATATTACATATAAAGATCTGCCATTCGTCAACTTTTAATGTGCGCTTTTTAGAGGTTCGCCATTTCAATAGCTTAGACGAGGCGTTTTCGAAATTAATAGGTGACAGCAGCCAGCAAGCATTGATATTTCTGATATGAAAACTCGATCAGACAGATATGCAAATTCAAAGCTTCAATGTATCGGTACAGATGTGAACTCGCTCGTATCGTATACTAGGGTACACTACACCTACACAATTCAGTATTAAATTGTGTGATTAGTTGGCTGTGATTCCGGGTTAGCTCAAACGAGGCTTTTCGGTTCACATGATCCGAACATAAGAAGGGTGACTCAAACTCACCTCAGTCCAGTCATTCAAAATTAAAGCCGACCCTATTACAATGAGAATGAGAATACTCAACTCACCCTTAAAAATGCGTAAAGTGAGGTGAAAAATACTGGAAACAAAGGCTAATGAGATTGTTGAATAATATCACAAAGAAAAATGGACCCACATGATGTTAGTCATAGTCAACAAAGACACAATCAGTGACGGATACCTTACCATACTTAACTTAACCTCATGCACGCTCTGTGGCAAGTATGGTAAAAGGTAAGTCCTATGCCAAGGTACACCTGTGACGACGACGCAACAATACAATTGAATTGCGAAGGGACTTGTGTATACGTTCCGTAACTATTATGCCATGGAACTCAGGTTGGTTGGTTCCAGAAATGAAAGAATGAAAAAAAAAGTAAAGGAAAAAACACGGTTTCCCCTACTACTGTCAATGTTGAGAGGAACCATGCGGATCATCATCATCATCATTCGGAAGAACATGCAACAATCACGAACAGAACAACGAAGATGATTCAACATCAAACGACGAACAAAATGTATAATTGCATCCCTCCTTCCGTTCATACATTTTTCGGGTGGTGGCATTAACATATGACCAGTCCCGGTTCTAAGATTTTTCAATGAATGGGACACTTACAGAGCTAGATCTGTGTAATTTCCATCCTGCAGGGCTCACAAATAGTATTTTTCGACTATTTTCCATGACTATGGTCGAGCATTCATTGCCCCCCCCCCTATACGCAAAAACCGACCCTGGATATGGTCACCGCCACCGCGCACCGGCAAACCGCCATGCAATAGCTTGTAAAGACTCAAGGACCAGTCTCAAGTGTTTCAGATATTTTCTGGTCCTTGTAGGCTTTCATCCTTACCGTCAAGTGTTCATTCCTTCGTAATGTCCCCTTTCGCCTTAATTTTACATCACAGTATTCATAGTGCATCGATCAAAATATGTCCGAGACTATTCGAGTGTTGGGGTTTGGGGATGAATGAATATAAAGTGTTTATTGTCGTTGCGTAGGACAGTGTTACCCTTCATACCCTTCATGGGTCCCAAACTGCGGGGTAGCACAGAAGCTAATGGAAAATTAGATATGAGGAGCTGATAACCAGCAGGGAATCTCCAACATCTTCACATTATATCATCATTAGGCACAAATACAATGCTTCAACCTAATAATGTTCATTTCATTGGACATTTTTCCATTAAATCCCTTCGACGGTATGACAATCAGAATTAGTTCCATAATTTAATTTAATAATGTGAAACTATTCCATTAAAAATAAAATATTGGTTTCGGGTACAATTATGATCTCGAAATGGCCCAGAATAAAAATGGTCTCTGTCCTGGCAATTATGCTAAGTTTACATCTGCCATTCCATATGCCACACAAAAAAATATTCTATCGTATGATCTAAAATTAAAACAACCTGAATCAGTCTAAAATTAAATGACTCGTCATACCGATTTCTATTGTTGAGCTCGTACGACGCCTCGTCTCTCCAACCAAGGAACAAAGAATTCAATTCAACTAAACACACTCTCGTCAGAACTTCTTGCGGCTTTTGACTTTTTACTACAATAACACTCAAGTTAAGAATCAGGAAAAAAAATCCGAATCAGGAGGATAAAAAAACTAGTCAGTCAGTCAGACTGAAGAAAAAATTTATGAATGAACCTTGACTTGAGTTAACGTTACGAGTTGTACTTGTACCTCCCAAGTCCTGACAACGAAAGCAAAGGCTTAACGGATGACTGCCTTGACTTTCGTTTAAAGAAAATCGGTACCAAGTAACATGTTACTCTACTCCCCACCTCAACCTCAACAGCAACTCTCAGCTGTAATAGTAGTGGAATGCTCGAGTAAAATCGGAAACGGAAATGAGAAAAAAAGTGGTCGTTTTTTCGTTGTCTTGTCTTTTTCTAGTTGTAGTAGTAGCTTAAATCCTAAGGTTCTATCCACCTTATTCCATGCATACTTATAATGTAGTTGTAGTCTGTAGTTGTAACGACTTACTCCTTTCCTTTCTTACCTAATCTTTATTCATTTCATTCATTCATTCATTACTTTTTTTTCCTTCTCAAAGTCATTCATTTTCTCCATCCCGTCCGTCCCAACTCCCAAGTAACAAACAATACAAAATATGTACACCTGACCATGCAGCCACAGCCACAGGTAGACTACGACAAGTCGATTATTTTCTGCTCTCATGATTAAAATTAACTAAACAAACTCAACTAAATTGAAATGGGAAGGTCAGTCCAATTTAATACGACAACAAAGCCTGGGAAAATGTTCAAATGTGCGCAAAAAATCGAGATGAGTCATAACATACTCTACTCATTTGTAGTACTGGACAAGTGTTGGGATGATTGGGATTTGCCCGCAAAACTGGTTATTGTCTAACTACATGTGTACACCTACTCGTACATACATTATTCTGGAAAACTAAAAGGAAACTATAAACAGTGAAAAGGGAAAAAAAGTGTCATAATACGCACACACATGATCTTGTACTTGTCTTTGGAAACTGCAAAACTTTCTCACAGAAACAAGGCGTTTTTCCACATGTAGCCAGTAGTCAGAGACATGCCATGACCATGACCAGGCTACCATGCCATGCCCATCCCAAACTTCATCTTCATCTATATCCTTCTCATTTCTCAATCGTGGGAACCGTCCGTTCGTCCATTTCAATTCTTCAGGAAGGGACCAATTTATAAGAAACTAGCTCCTTGAAACAAGTGGTACAGACAAGAGGCAAAGAGTAGTCCACACATGCAAACAGAACAAGTGGAGTAACCAACATATGATCCTCCTACTACTTCTTCTACCGATACCATGTCATGTTCAAAGAAGAAAAAGAAGACCAGAAAAAGTCCAAAAAGGGCTGGTTTTTCAGTACACGGTACTATACATATGCTTCGGTCTGGGATCATATTTTTAGTTATTCCTTATATATCCCTATCTTTGTTCGTTACATAAAAAAGATGCCATGCCCTTAAAGGATCCGATCCAATATATGTCGGTTACCCATGTATATTCTATGTATAAAATTGTGGCAGCCAAACAGTGCCCCTCTTTTATTTTGATGAATCCTTTCTTACATTCAGGAGAACCAGGGCCCAGCTCAGGGCACCTTAGAAGTTAACTTCGATCTGTCGTATCGGGCAACAGCTGGCAAACGCAAAACGGAGTCGCCGGCTTGCTATAGAAGGAGAAGCATTCGGACTCTCTTGAACAGAGTATTCTCGTATATGCCTGAGATACTACTAAACTACTATGTGTTCCTCGATCATGCTATCTATCTATGTTCCGGCAAATACTATGTACCATTATGCTGCAAAATCTTATTGGGTTTGTGAAGGGAAACGCTTATGAAGATGGTGACCTCTAGAGGTCACTTAAGTTCGAGTCATTACTACAAATAGGTGTAAAGGTGTACTTCATTTAAATTAAGTAAATCCACTTTCAGTGCGGGGTCAGTGTGTCACATTTGTTACGAGATATCGATTTCATGTAATGGAAATTGACGTATTATAGGCACAGTTTTCCAGATTAATCATTAATTCACCTGCTCGCCTACAGTCTTTCTCCGCTTTCATGCATTCAATACCAACCAAACGAAAATAACCAGGTTGAAGTCTCAGGTTGCAAAGCAAGGCTTGAGTTGCACTACTATGTAATACCCCTGCACCTGTACTGCTTCCACTGGGTACAGGTAGCACTACACCCTTATTTATGAAGCTCGAAGCTTTCAGAATTCTCACGATCTGGATTTTAAAGCATAACATAACGTTAGGAAGGATAGAACCAGAACTGTGTTGTCGATGTCATGTAATTGGAACCCCTTCAAGTCAGTATTGTGTATATTTTAATGGGAAAAAGTGAAGAACCACTGGAAACAATTTCAACCCAAGCTTGAGTGACGCCATGACAAATACTCAATAATTAATCTTTACAAAGAAGAAGAAAAACTCGATTACTACTACCTCAATTTGGCTACCTGTTTTTACTTTGCTTTGATTCATGTTTAAAAGCCGCTCGAACAACCAGTGAAGAACCGAATGTAATCAGAAAACGGTCCTTTGTACTGCGTAGTTTAGTTTAATCATTGTAATTACTCGGTGCTCGTTGGTTCTGCACAGTAGCAGTCGTTAATGGAAAACAGTATAACCTCGTTATAATTATAAAGAGCAAAATCTGAATGACCTGAGTGTCAGAATGCCTATCTTTCCCACACTAATAATATAAGTTGTATAAAGTGTTGTCTTATGTCGTAACCTGTAATAATTCTGAATTCGTGCAAAAAATCCCTGTCTCACCTAACTATAGAGCATGTGTCATCACAGGAAAAATTACCACACCCATATTGGTACAGAACAGATATCCCCAGAGGCAATACCATGCGTAAAGCGACCTCATACATTGTCTGTATGAGGGATTGAACGATCAATGCAGTGAAGAGGAAATACTGATAAGACTGATTCTGTTTCCTATTACATTACGTATACCGTATGGAATATCCAAAATTAGAACAGACCCAAAACAGGTGGTGTGTGATTGTGTTGCATGTTTGAAGGAACGTATTGTAGAAACCTGAATTCTCAATGAAGAAAAAAACTTGAAACCCATTCAAAGTTTCAAACCTTTCTTCCTTCCTCCATTGCTATTTGCTATAGAGTTTCGTAGTAGCCCAAATTTTTCACGAGTGGTCCTACTACTACGTTTTCCTCAAACAAACCGGCTCTAACTACTACTAAACTACTCGTAATACCAGTTTTCGTGATAACAACAAATTCAAGTAGCCATTTCAACGCTTTGTTCAATTCAAACTACCGAAAATGTCAAAACCTTCCCCAACATCATGACGATTACGCATTCAGTTAGTTAGTAGCTACCTTACCTAAGGTCTTGTGGGCGATTTATCAACATTTCTGCCAGACAGGAAGGCGAAGGGAAGGGTATAAACTATATTCCAAAAAACGAAAGAGCATGCCCTCTAGTGATTAAATCACACAGGCGTCCACAACGAACAAGGGATACCCTCAGCATTAAACGAGATGCAAGATGCAACTGATAAGTCGTGCCTCTATGAATCCTACCTTAGTATCTGCCAAAATTTCTCTAAAATCAAAAACACTTATCAGATATCCGAGCTTCGGAGACCCACCGAAAAGAGTGAATATTTTAAACGGCACAAACCACAAAAGTGTGCAGGCACAATCCGGTAGTCAGTTACAGATATCGGGTTATAATTTTTGACAGACGAGCTTTAACACTAAAGTCTAAATAATCAAATACATTGAAGCTCAAAACTTCATAAGCCTAAGTATCCTACTTTGGAAGCTATTTCAGCCTTCCTCCTATATACTGTATTCAAAAAGACAGCACTTCACGACTTTGTGTAAAATCGCACCCTTGTGAAATGGACCCAGTTGTGGGCAAAAGTTTTCTCAGTTTTCCAAGTTTTCATACCATATAGGAAGAAATCCTTCTTAACATTAACCTTGGATGGTGAATGCGCCTATACTTTGCTGGTTTATTCTTCACAAGTCAAACTTTTGAACAAAACAGTCACATCACATCGTAACTTCGTAACCATCTTTTGTGTCTACTTTGCCTTGTCCTTCATTTCTTATGTCAAACTCTTGCATGGCAAGTTCATAGGTGAACAAAATCGTATTATATTTACGTGATCATGTAATATTTTAATGCTTTTTCAGCTGCTCTTCAACTGCGTACTCGAACCAGTTATCTATCAAGTATTTTAGAGATGAGTCAGTGAATACATGCTATTATTATCATTATGATGGTATGGTTCTCCGACACCCACTACCTGACTAACATTAAATAAATTATAGATATGAACAGTTAATCGTATAATACTCAGACAGATAAGGTATCGAATCGAATGTTAGCAAGGTATACAATCCTGTGGAAAGTTGAAGGGAGAAAAAAACTGAAATTGTGGAGACATGAGACCTCGAAAATGTGCAACTGCAGCGCAACAGTAATCAATTGGATTGGAATCGAAGGTCAAGAAACGAGTATATGGGTCATGTAATTTAATGTCGTGATTTCAATTGTATGGATTAAAAAAACGTGACAATTGGGAAATTGTAGAAATTATCAGTTAGACAAATATTTTGTCTGGAGCCGTGACAGTAACTCCGAATCAATACAAAAACTCTTTTTGAAGACAAGAATCTAGTATCTAGTTGTCAATTTTATTATATGCCTGGATTGATCCCTCAATTAGTTTGGTTCATATCAATATGTACAAAAATTAATCCTACCCACAGAATAAAAACTAATACCACGGGAATTTTTCTAAAACTGCGAACTCAAAGTATAGACAATTTGGAGTCCAAGTCCAAATCGATCACTAAAGTATAGTACGGTTCTAAAATAGACAATCCAGCAAAATTGACTGCGACAAATCCAAAAATTGTAGGAAAGACTTGAGCAGATGTCAATTATATTGCAGAATAGGTCAAAGTCTCAAATGAACGGCAAATAATGTACAATCGATTTGAGCATGACACATTGGTTAGCCACAATTCTAGGAAAGGTACTTAAACTCTTACATGATTACAGAGTTTATTAATGATAGAAAATATGGTCTCTCTATCTAAAAAATTATTATTGTGAATGGGAATGAACATGTGATGAGACTTCACTTTCTACATTATCTACATCCACTAACTTAGGCATAAATTTGTAATTAAATATACAATCAGCAGCGTGATAATTAAGTGGTAAATGCAAATTACAAATAGTCTTACCCCATCTCGTGTGTATTTTGTTTTCGACCATAGGATAAGGACGGATATTTCTTTAGGAATTTGACTGACTTTTTTTAGAATCGCAAATCAGTTTGCAATCAATTACGGTATGGTGCCTTTCAATTTGCACAAGGGGTCGTCAAGGTCAAGGTCAAGGTCAACGACAGTAGTAAAGACCTCCAAAAATAATGTAAACTTGTTCCTTCCTGCACCGACTTCTCACAAACAATCTATTTTGTATCTCGCGCGTACTGACGCTGATCCACTCGATCCAGTCGTCTCAATATGCCCTTGGGTGAAATACCACTCGGAAGGACACGCACAGGTATGAGATTCCCGATTTTCGGACAAAGGTCAAATTTTCTTGACCCCGGATGAAAACTGGTAAAAGTAAGATGCCGCACCTGATTCCCAACCCAACTGCTTTGTGATTCTAAAATGAACTGAATAGACCACACCCATTTGACCCATGGCTTATAAATCGCCTAGTGGAGTGGAGAGGGAAAAAACTCCTACGAAAAAGAACACGCGTAATTTTGTATAAAACTCCATTTCCATGACCGGAGAATCGAACCACACTACAGCGAAATGGCAAGGGTAGACCTTAGACCCTACCTCTAAGCTGCGAAGCCCTTGCTGATTGTGTATGCCTATCTTGTCTTGTAGTATTACATTCATAATTTAATGACCGACTCTGAAGATCTGAGTCTGAGTCTCCTATCCACTGGCCACTATCCTTATCCGGGATCTTTGCTCAAGTAGGTCCAAAAGTTGGAATCATAAGGAAATGGTGGATATGCGTGCAGAACAATTGAAGTATTTGTATAATCACTTTCTAAATGTTAACATCCTGTGTGCAAATAGACGCCCACGAAGTCCTTTGTATTATTTTAGTTTCAGAATATCGAATATGGGAGCCTGAAGAAAGAAATGTGGTCCAACTTTCTGTTCAGCGGCTGACGAAATACTTTTTGAACATATTGATTAATGTAACAAAGCTAAAAACATTTTCATTACCAGTTCATCGTTGTGGTCGTAGAGTGAATCGTAGTCGTAGTAAGTATCCATTTTTACAGAACTAACCGTTCTATCGACGATGTCAGGGATGTAATTGACAGGGACAAATTTTGCACACCTTTCAACGGGTCCAGGCTTCAGTATGAAACTGGTTAATTAAAACGCTGTGCATATTGAAATTCACATCAAAGTACTTTGATAAATCTACGTATGATCGTCATTCATATCTCCTGTTTTCGTAGAAAGCATAGATAAAGATACAGTTCAGGTTCAGGTTGAGTTGAGTTGTTGAGTATTGATAGTACGAAAGTACGATACACTCTCGAAACATTTTCATCAATTAATGCTTTTTTCTCACCAAAACCCCCAAGTGTCACATCCTTATCTTTATACACAGCTTAGTTAGTTGTGTCGAATGGCCGAGCCCTGTCGCCCTGTGTTGTGTACTTTTATTTTTTACGTTTACAGGGAAAGCCGAAAGTACTCTTGCAGTCTTGCATTATGCAATATTTCTGTGCATGATTTACATAATTACATACATACAATACATAGGAACATGCACTCAGACAGTGTTTGTTAAAATAGCTTTACATCATCAGAGAATATAAAATGAAAATTGAATCGAGGACTTAATTATATTATACTCTTGCTAAATTGAAGGACCAAATGAAATTGCATAGCATTCAACAGCCACTCGAACAGTGATCCGTGACGTGAATCATTCATTGTATTCGATCGAATTGTACGTACGTACTGTGTGACACTAAAAAGAGTACATATGTCCGAAATTGACTTCAAAATAAAAATGAACCTTTGTAACACTGTGTGCTGACCATTGACCATAGACAATAGAGCCTTTCTCATATTACAGTGAATCGGTTATTGGGTAAGATCCTGGCAACAAGTGATTGCTCGTTTCAGCTATTGGTTTTAGCGAAATCTCTTATATCTTTAGAAAGAAGTTGAAGTCCTACTTCTGTTTATATCTCTTAGTGCACAATACATGATAAAACCAAAGAGTCTCAAATTCAAAACCAGACACCCCATCTACCCATACACGATTCGCCATTATACACTATACAGGTACTGGTACAGAACAAGACAATCAATTTACCTTTGTTGTGAGGGTTTTCCGTTTTAAACTTTGGCCGAATATTCCTTCCTTTTCCGTATGCGTGTATAATTCAGTATTTACTTTACTTTCACTCGATATTCTATCCAGGCCAGTAATTCTAGGTTTTCACTTCCATTCGGTCGGATCGATGAGTTATTATTTAGAGTTACAGCACTGTTTTAGTGTTGATAGGGTTGTTCACACTCACTCATTTGGTTATTTGATGTTCTGCGAAATGTAAATGTGCAAAATGGAAATGCACAAAGTCACAAAGTCAAGCCAAAAATCAATTTCTTGACGTGCTGTGTTGCTTCACGATTTACCACCAACGTCAAATTCACACTCTCGAATCCATTAAAGATTAACCATCGATAAACGCTCGAAACTGACCTTGACGTTACAACGACAAACCAATCGCAATCTTTTCCGACTTAATAAGTTCAAACTCGACTCTAGTTGAGGCACATAAGTGAGCTAGGACGAATTTTCCTTGACTTTGAACTATATTATATTACCAAAATGCACTATGCATGAAAATGGGCTTCCGTGACCACTTCTGGTACTCCTTGTCTAGTTCTTGTTCGGAAAAGGAATGAGAACCCAAAAGTCAGTCAAAAGTTTGACTATCCTAGTGTATACCTTTACATGGTAGAAAAAGGAGCAAGCATATTATTCAGTTCAGACCTTTAGTTTAGCTCAAAGGCAGACATAAAGCTAAGAGCTAAGCATGCTATGAATCATTTTCAGTTCTTTGAGGTTTTCAGTTAGTTATTTGGGCACGTTGTGCTGGCTGTGCAGGACGACGAAAAATGACTTGAGCGCGCATAGGAAAAGGAACCTTGTCGATAACCTAAGCCAAACAAAATTAACAAGGAAAAGTAGTTGAATGTAAATTTAGATCAGGCCAAAAGTTGAGCACAAAGTGTAAATGTGTATTTCGATTTTGATGCTCAAACCTTCCTATCAATTACCTTACTTTACAGCGTACGGCTACTTTCTAAAGTCGTTGACAATTTTATAACCGAGTATTCCACGAGTAGGAAAGCGGTACTATTTCGGTGTCAAGACAAAATTTTCGCCAAAGATGTTTTCATAGAAAATGAGCCCAAAAAGGATTGCCAGAGCGGAAATACTGTGGTTGCTGTATCGGGAATATTGAAGTGTATACAAAATACTCCATATTCATAAGAAAGTCAACTTAATCCGCTATATCAAAATTAATTTCATAAATTGTGAAACATTCATTCATATTGTTGCTGTAATTCATATACAGACTCGGTAAAGTCCGGCTTCGGTGATGCTTCATGAAAAATTAATTTACACCCTAATATTGTTCCTCGTACGCTAAAAGCGGTTCGGAAATTACATTCAGAAAGAACTAAAGTAAGAACGCTTGACGTTATGAAATGAGTAAAAGGTATACTTTACACTTTACACAGTAGAAAAAGGGGAAATGAATCCTATTACGTGTAGGTCCCCCGAACGAACGAACCCCAAATACTACAACGCTGACGCTGATACGGTTATCCATACCCATCCATGTCCATTCATACCTTTTTTTCTCTATTCATTCATGATTCTCGTGGCTAGGACGATGCATGGAAGCAAACACAGGATAATGATTCATGAAAAATGTGTACCTTACAAGTGCAAAGCACAGCGTAGGTGAAACTACTGGTAAAAGTAGAACTAAACCTAACATTGTACACTCATTCCATCGGCAGTTGCTGTAATAGCTTTCTGGCTGAGCCAACAGAAAATCTGCAATCCTGGTTGCGAATTTTTCTGAAATTATTAAGGTAGGATGAGCAGGGTATTCAATTTCTCGGAAGTAAATTATGATGCTCACTACCAAGGTAGTTGACACTAACGATTTGCCGTAGATAGGCAGTGAAACCAAATGGTCTGCTAATTGATTTTGTCATGAAACTTAGCACGAGCATGACCTATCTCTGGTTGCCGACACGCGGGCGCGAGCGAAGCGACAAGGTCAGCCCACCCGAGGGGATATCTGCGTGTGGCCAAATTATATTTTGTTCAATATTGAGTAGAGATGAAACGAGTATTCGGTTGACCTAATAGTTCGGACGAATACCGAATAGGGAATATTCGACCATTAATCTAATGGAAAGAGACACAAAAAAAGAGAATAACTATGTAGTGGAATACTTCTATATCAAGCCGTCGGCAAACCCAATATTTGGCTGAATCGAATATTTGGTTTTGGCGGATTACCACTATTTGTTCTAACTCATTGATGGAACAAAGCATAATTTGAGTTTAAGAGATTACTTTTTGGCAGTTACTTAAAACTAGGTCCGTCGAACTTTCCAACTGAACAGCATACTTCGCAGCATTACCATTGTTCGCGAGTGCGAAGCTTAGCTTAACATGACTCATATGATTGGATCAATCTTTCCACATCTCTATATATAAATACTATTTTCGTATTTATACGAAATTAAGGCAACCGTTGACCACCTGGATATTTCGTGTAACTTTCTGTTGTCGGACACTTACACAAGACCTTTCTAACACAACTTTACACTCTAATACCCGTCGGAGTACGTATGTGTTCACCGTGTTTTTGCATTAAGGTAGGCACGCGAAAATATGGCCTTGGTCGATGAGTTCACTCTCCCGATCTCGCAGTCATAAGTTGACCTTCTCGTTGGACCGTCCTTGTTCAAATAGTTTTAATAATTTTACTAAATCACGATCTCAGAACGGGGCAGAACTTGTTAATTCAACATTTGTGAGGGCAATTGCTTTAAATATGTTGCTGCGGCGAATTAAGACGGCGATTTGTGACCCGTATGGGCATTGCGTGTGGTCTAAAATTAAACCACTAGTTCTTTTCTTACGTGTAATCGGCCTTAGCCCCTTCTCAGTGGAACTTTCTTTCCAAGAGAAAGTTGATGAAGCTGACCGTTACATATTCAGATTGAGTTTCTGCAGCTTTGGGAGTGTGGCAAACGCAATTTGGCTTGGCGTATTCATTATGCTTTTATCATTTCTTACAACTAATGACCTCAGGTTAATGGCATCCTTCATTCAAAACATCGGTCTCATCATTACTTCCAGAGCTTTGAGAAAACGCTTGATCTCTGTACTGAAATCACTTCGCAAATGTTCACTGGACATCGCAAGTGTACGAATACGAATTACGAAGCCGGGATCCATTATATCACCAACATTTCCACGGCTGAAATTAGTCTGCTACATTCTTGTAATGTCGATCATCTTAACCGGAACATTTTACGGTGCTCTAATGGATTTATCGATAAAGAACGTCTGTCATAAAATCCCAAGTCTCATGGACGAGTCAAGTTGTCATCCATCAGGACTTCGTGTTTTGATGACCCTTATCAGTCAAGTTCTATTTGTACTATTTCCCCAAGGAGTCCTGATATTCTTCTTTGTCCTCTGCCATATAATAAATGTATTGCTGAAAGAATTGGCAAAATTGCTGGACGAAGTATTAACGCACGATGGTCCAATCAAAGGAGCTCCGGGCATGGCCCAAGAAATTGAAGCTGTCAGAATAATGCATGTGAATCTATGCAAAGCGGGTCGGAAATTGGGAATTTACTTCATCGTTCAAATTATATTAATTTGGATCGTTGCAGGAATGAGCCTAGGACGTTTCATGTTCGAAACCGTATTGTTGGAAATGGAATCGTCGGTCTATGACGAAGTTTTAACGTATTTTAGAGTCGTCTACGCTGCACTTGCCTTTCTGCTAGTACTTGTCGCTGAGCACGTTCTTATGAAATCCGTAAGCTTACAATTATATTTCAGTAGAAAACTTGTTAACTTTGGTAGTCAGTTAATGCATATAAACATTATTATTGTCAGGCAAATCTTCCTCAAGACTTATTAAACCGGACAAGGACCTTTCATTTGGACACAAAAACAGAATACCAGGTCAGTAAAACATTTTTAGAAGAATGCATGTACAACACGTTAGCAAAGTTTGGATCTAAACGGTTATTCTTTGAAAATTCCTTAGATACTTCTGTTTCTTCAGCGATTCGTCAATTTTGAAAGGATCAAAGTGTCACCATTGGCACCTATGCATGTGGCGGTACTTCCCCTTGGCTGTGATAAATGTATTAATTGATCGGTTCACATGCTATGTTACGGTTGTATTCATTTTACAAGTTTATTCCCTCGAGCAGGGATGAGTTTATGATTTATGCAATGATTGAGTTGTAATGTAAAGGTTGACATCTCTGTGTGACAATTTACATAGAAATTCTGAGTTAATAAAAAATCAACTTTAAGCCATAGTTTTCAGACTAATACTCTTCATTTTCATTCTTGAATCCAGCAATTTCTTTCGAAAAGTCTTAGGCATACGAGTTATGATCAAAAGAATGCAATATTACGTGTCTTTGTCAATGAAAAATCTCTGGAGTGTGGAGAATGTTGCAATTTTTGTTTTTGCAGTAAAACCAAAAGCTTTTTATCGGCCGGATGCTCACTCTAAAACAATTGGTGAGACATCAGGAGCATATGGTGAAAGTCGCCTTTTACATTATCTATCAGCTGAATAAATGATGCTGGTTGAATATATTGAACTTACATAATACTCAACGTGTTTCACAATTCTGTGTTACCATTAGTCTGATCATCGATCCAACATGTTATTAGCTCGTGTATATTAAACAAAACCAACTAAGGTAGGTCAATCCGTTCCGATTTCAGCTAAAAAGTCTTCTGGGATGACAATTTCTTGTCTTAGTTGTATATAGGTAAGCGTAATGGTAAAAGAGCTTTCACCAACGTGCGTTAGAATCAAGAACCGTACCCGATTATATACATACTATGGAAATGCGCAGTTTTCCTGAATGCTTTCGACTTAACCGATATCATGTGAGCCATTTTGTTCGTCAGCACAATAATGCTTTTCCGTGTTTTTGTTTAATTACACAAGTTTTCGGTCTCGCAAGAATATGTCGGAGTGTGTCCAGTATCAGCGTTAATGTAATCATTTTGACATCAGACTGACGTTAGGTGTAAGGGTTACTCGTTCTCGTTCCACCCAGGGTGGACACTGCTGTGTACTGGACAGTTGGTTGGTGGACGGGAATTATTCATGAACCTTAATAATTTTGCTGACTTCACTCCTTAGTGAAAGTTATGCGTTGGGTGTGCTAACTGTTTTACTACAAACTGAACAGTTGCCATTTTTAAATCTCAATATGTTGTTTCAAAGAGTGAAAGCGACTATTCGTAGTTTTGACGGAATTTGTCTGTGGTACAAAATTAGACCATTAATCTTGTTTTTACGTGTAATGGGCCTTAGCCCTTTCTCTGTGGAACGCTCTTCATCAAAATCCATTGACGAAACAGACCGCTTCACATTCAGATTTGATTTTTGGAATTTCGGGAGCCTCGCAAATGTGCTCAGCTTTTGTCTATTCATTTTCTTGGGATGGTTTACACGCGAACACACTGTTTCGCTTGGAATGTCGACTTCACAATTGAGCCTGACTTTCTCTTACATTCAGAACATAGGTCTTATTGCTGCTTCACGAGTATTAGCAAAGCGTTTATTGTATGTCTTGAAATCGCTTCGAAAATGTTCATTCGAAATTCGTAACCTTCAACAGCAAATCGTGAAATCGACTGCAGAGATACCACCGGCGTTCCCCCGATTGAAACTGTGCTGTTGCATTCTTGTAATAGCAGTACTTCTGACCGGACTATCCTACGGGACTCTAGTGTATTTTGCGCCGAAAAATACATGTTCAGAATTGACACTCATTACGGATTCCAACCCGAGTTGTTTTTCTGCAGGCTATCACGCTTGGGTCATTCTGATGTCTCAAGTTTTACTAATGTTGTATCCACAAGGGGTACTGGTTTTCTTCTTTGTGCTTTGCTACATCATGCAGACATTGTTTAAACAGATGGCGAAACTTCTGGAGGAAATTCTAGTATTTGATCATCCACGTTTGGGCTTTAAAGCTAAAGCTGAAGAAATCGAAGCTCTCAGAATACTGCACGTGAATCTTTACAAATCGGGTCAAAAATTAGGTACTTATTTCATGTCCCAAATTTTATTAATTTGGATCGCTGCAGGAATTAGTGTCATGATGTTTATACTTGGAAAAATGTCTCTCGAGAATGAGCTCCCTACCCTTGACGATATTTTGGTAGTGTTTCGACTCATCTACGGAATTCTTGTATACGTGTTGGTTTTTGTAGCAGAGCACATCCTTATGAATTCAGTAAGTTCGTACTCTTGTTTAGTACCACATCATTTAAATGGATCAGAATGTAACGAAGCATTTATTTTCATCCAACAGGTACGCCTTCCACAGGAGATACTAAACCGGACAAGGACATTTCACATGGACGCGAGGTCAGAATTTCAGGTCAGTCTAGAATCCTTGGTTAACAAATGTTTTCACAATAAAGTGATTGAAAATCAAAGTACTTTATTGTACACTTTACCGAACTCCTGCAGGTGCTTTTATTTCTGCAACGATTCAACAATTTACAACAGCTCCAAATGTCACCTTTGTCTCCAGCCCGTGCTGCCATATTACCACTGGGATGTGATCAGATATGCTTTTAATTTAGAAAGGACTTTTCTATACACCTGGGCAAAGTACATAAAAGCAACGATACTTAGAGTTATTTACTGTAGAAATGATATATTACAACATCTTGAAAGATTTTTCCGACTAAAATTGATACACCAAACACCACTAATGTTAAAGTAGAAAAAGTACGAAAGTATATCGGGCAATTCCAACATGGCTTTAAAATGGCTGAGCCCAAAATGCACATTATGTGAATTCCGTCTTAATCAATGATATAGTAAGGTCCCTACGTTCAAAGAAATATGTGTAGCTAGCACAATATCGAAAATTTCAGAATACACGTCGAGTCTTTCACCTGAAGAGAACTTTTCAGAACTCAGACGAAACTTTTCTTTATATTGAAGCAAAATTGTTGAATGAAACTGACATCGTATTAACAAATACTTCTCTCCGAACTGTTCTAAGAAAAGAATTTTGAAGTTACTGAACAATTGTGAGAGAATCTTGAGTTAAGGTATTTGTATCATATTGTATATTATGTATGGGTAGTATATAGTGTGTTAATTAGTTTGATGACTGCAATCAAATATTACATAAAATTGAATGAACCAATCGTGAGTTAAGCTTTCTGCAGTGAATTGCTGAATGTCACAACGCAATGTAAGGACCCATTAATGGGATTATGTTATCCCGTTATACGTTGTTACGAATAAATAAATATTCTGGAAAATTATTTCATGTCTGCTTTCTCCGAAGCATTATTCATTGTTATTACGGAGAAACTACGATGAACTTGCCGGATATTGACCATAAAGTAATTACTATATTGCATTAGCCACTAAAACCACAGCACTACAAAATGTTGAATTGTATATTCTATTATCTTGGAATTGCACAATGGTTTTGTTCACAAGTCCTGTACACACTGCAAACATGTTCGTTCTTTTTATACTGTAGAATGGATCACTAAAAAAGGAACTATGAGAGTTCAGAGGCAATGAAGAGATTTCAAACTGGTCAATCTTAAATATTTCGTGAAACAACTACGTTTTGCTGCCGTTAGCCCGAAGCCCGACGTGTAGAATGATGGATATTTGATGGAAACTTTGAGGCTGGTTCTAAGGTACTCCGTAATTTTGTAGATTCTTTCTAGGATTCCTTTCAGATCCAATTGTACTAATCTAATATTCGTGAATCAAGTTCGTTTTATTTTTAGTCACAAGGTGTGATACTGAGATAATTTCATTATAAACATTGTAAATATGCAACAAATATTACATAATCAAGAGACTCACACATTCCTCTAGGGGTGATACAAAAGTTCAAATGTGAACCAAGTTGCTCAGTCGAAACTCTTGAAGAAGTTCAAGGCTGTCGTATTGGGGGTCATCTCATGATCATTCCCACTCTTATAGTTTCAATTTAGAATTCACAATCAGCCGAGCAATTAAGTTTAACTTAGTTCAATTTACTCAATCGAATAAAGATAAACTTGAAATATCCTAAACGACCTCTGAATTTTAAAGTCATAATACTAGCAGTAATGTCTAGGACTCAATTTGACGATTGGAACCAATTTCATTTCAAGATTATTGAAAATTCCGACTTACCTGTGGTGTTGGAAAATCTAAGGAACAATGTGTTTTTGGACGAACCTCTTAATCAACTGTTGGGAACTTCGGAAGACCGCTTGGCCGATTTGGACGAAATGATCACAAGTTATATTCAATCAGGATTGAGTTTCTTCGTTTTAGAAAGAGAAACCAACAAGGTAAATTGCAGCTAAGAATATCGTGATAGTTTATACATTTAAAATCTTTGCGGCGAAATCAAGTCAACACTTTTTACATAAATAATTTAATTAAGGTATTAATTAAGAATCTCTATCATAATTTCTAACTAGGTGGCCGGAGTTCAAATAATGATACACCAAGTTCAGGGCACAGATACACCAAGGCAGTTGCGATCTTCAATAAGCGAAACTGTTCGAACATTTTCAGACTTCATATATGGAAACATTAATATTTTCAACGATTTTGGAGTTTCGGAATACGTGCATATCGGTTTCACGTCTGTTTCAAGGGATTTCCGTGGACAGGGTCTAGCAAATCAAATGTGCAAAAGATCAGTTTCGCTGTGCCGAGAAAAGAATTTTAAATTGATCGAAAGTATTTATTCGAACCCACACAGCAGAAGATCTGCGGTTAACAACGGTTTCAAAGAAATCCACCGCATATACTTCGCAGATTTGCAAAAAGAATATCCAACCGTGCATTTTACAAGAGTACCAGATCCGGCTGAATTCATGTCAGTAATGATAATTAAACTATAATACATGTCCTAATAATCTAAATGTAGGAGTGAATATTAAAATGAACTTGCAAGCTGAAATAAAATTACATTTCGTATTTTACCCTAAACATTATTTCCGGTTGGTCCGAGTTCTTAGAATTTTCTAGAATCTCCAAAATAATATTATTTGATATAAAAATCAGCACATTGAAGAATACCACAAACACTGCAGACGTAAAAAAAACAATTTAAAGGATTTATTCCAAAAATAAAAATTAACTTTAGATAAGAACATTTCGTATTTTTTTTGTTTTTTGTTTTGTATTGTTTTGTTTTGTTTTCTTAATTTGTTTTCGTCACAGCCAAAACATCATCTTGGGAAGGCGTGGGTGGAAGTCATTTTGTTGCAGATAAATTCATTTACCTCCTTTCAGTTCATCACGCAATTCCGCTGCTTCATGCATCTTCGTTAAAAAATAGAGGAATCGGGTCCGATCTGTCAAAAATCAAAATTAGTCATATTAATAATAGTTAGGATTTTGGAATAAAAGGAATTACCACTAATTCTTGTAACTTACGTTGTTGGACTAGATCCATTAAATATTTAGAAGAATCCGTCTTCGGAATAATAAAGCGCCCGAAGACGATCCATTGTCATGGTCCTACGAGGCCTTGACGTTTTCCCCACATCGTCTATAGTCCTTTTATCCTCAGCCTCCGCATGTTCTGGATCAGTGTCATGAATCTCAGGCTCGACGAGGAGAAACGGTTCTGACATTTCAGCGTTCGGAGTCCTAGGTTCACTTTTAGCAAGTGATGGTAACTTATCTGAGGTCCCCCATTGATTCGTCATACTGTTGTTGTTATTGTCCTGAGCATCTTCCCAACTCAAGCGCTCGTTTGCTAAATTCTGGAGTTTAGACCGAAACTTAGGTCGACTCAGAGATTTCAACT
>JAQGCB010000553.1:0-20788 GCA_034698835.1 Protaphorura tricampata
GGAGTGTATGATAACCATCTTTCTTATTTCCAATTTTTTCGATCGTTGTTATGTCCCATCCATCGCAACTGAAAACGGGCGTGAGGCACTGAAATCATAACAAGATATTTTAATACTCCTCTGTATTGTTAAGCTTTTAACTTTTCAAAATCCCTGATTTACCGAGTTGACTGCCCGTATGATGTCAGCACCTGTGTTCGGATCTTTTGTTGTGACTTTGACGACACACGCACCGCATCCTCCTTCTCTGCACATGTACTTTGTTCCTTTCAGTCCAGCTTCATCTCGGATGTAGTCTACGAGCACGGACTTTGGTCCAAGCTTTTGATCCGTGTTTACTAAAAAGTAATTAACATCAATTAAAAGTCATGTAGTGCATTGTGCTTACGGTTTACAGAGTCTTCTGATTCGGAAGTTCATTGATGTGTTTAATTCATAGGTTCAAATGTTTTCATATATGTAATTATTTTATTCTGTTCAGACAACCCGGCCTTGTATATATTTTTATGCATTCGTGCACATTTTGTTGGGCTTTGTAGCGTGTGAACATTTCGGTAATCGTGCGATTGACTAGGATGGAAAGGGTATAATTTTTTTAATAAGCGTGTCAACCTACCTGTGTGTTCCTTTCCATTGATGAAGAAACTCACACTGTTCACGGTACTGTTCCTGTAAAAAAGTTAAAAAAACATATTTCTCATTTCAACCTGACTCAGAACAGATGATTTCAAATAATTTTTAAAACATAATTCCATAAATTAGAAGACAATTCACCACCGTAGTAAATTTTGTAGAAGGCGATGTTTTACAAATGCGAAACGGGCAACCCGTCACGATATGTGTAATAACATGTACACATTCATTGGCATTCGCCGTAATGCCTGGTCAAGCATCACATAATGCATTTCCCCTGGAAAGGCAACTAGACAACACATTTTTGGCCCAGGACTCATGACTGGTTTAACGGAGACGGAATAAACCTTAAAAAAAAACAGAACAAGTTGTCTAACATCCATCCCCTTTACAAGACCTGGGAATCGAACCCAACTATAACGAAACGGCAAGGGCAGATCCGTAATTCGTACTAATCTGCTGCGACGCCCTTGCTGTAGGCAAATATATCATTCGAAACACTACACTATTTACAGTGGATTCAAAAAAAATTGGTGTACCATTTACCAACTTGAAGGACGAGAATTTTATATTATGCATTTGTAAATACAAATATGCAATGACAAAGTCTACTTTTTGTTGACAATGAGGAAATGGCACTCGGGCTCATAGCATATGATTTGCTTTTAAAATTTATTCTTGACTTAACTATTACATAACCCGAAATTGAAAATTATACGCAAGTGGTTGCATTGCATTGGTTAATGGTCTGGTTAAATATTAATTCATTTATGTCTATATTATATGCTAATTTGATTCCGACAATGATTGCAAACACTGAATAATAAATAACAATGCAATGTAAGGACGTATCGCAGACTTCAAACAAAAAATTAGTTGGACACAAGAAGGAAATTCTGTCTGATTCCTGATTATACGTGTTACGTTCATTCTTGACCCTGAAATGTCTTGGTAAATGAGGTTCCCACTGGAGTTCAGAAAAAACCGTATTGTTGAAGGACATTTCTAACATTTTTTTGTGATTAAAACAGCACATGATCCTTCATCAGTACGACGCATATTAATTGCACGTGCTGTGTGTGTTTTTGCTTCCCATGAATGTATAGTGTCGAAGATTGGTACAATTATTGTCCAAGAAATAGTTCGTAATTTTACTTTAACTACATAGTAGCCTTAGTCCAACCGAAAGAATACAAATCTCATGCCTTCAGGTGGATATTAGGCTACATCATGAACATTCAGAATGTACGAATACTGGCCAAAATGTCAACTTTTTGCAAATCTCGGGAAACATTTTATAGTTTACTGGTTCTAAAAATGTTTACCTTCACTTACACTCGAAAGGAAATAGTTTTAAAAATGTGGATTTTTCCATTTCTATGTTTATTTTTACGTCATGCTAAAATTTGTTGTAGTTTTCTTTGTATTTGGTGCCCTAACTGGGAAGGTAAACTATATGGCTTGTAAAAATGTTGGACCAAACTTTTTGGGTCATCCAGATGATGAATCCGAAAATACTTTTTTGACAAAGTGAAATTATAACCCGTATTAGGTCAATATAATTTCACTTTAACGGAAAAAATGTTTTCGGACTCATCACTTGGATAACCCAAAGTACTCAAAAAGTTTGGTCCGGAATCCAATGATTGTGGCCGAAACTCCATAATCTTAGTTGTAGAGAGTACAGGGTGATTCTTATGTATTTTCACATCTGTACTGCAGAAATTGTAAGGACTGCATTACGGGTGGAATGCATCGTCCCGGGAAAAGTAGCTGATTCTTAATCTTCCGCACACCAAGTTCTTTCGACTTGTGTGGCTTAAGTACGCGCTCAAAGTACTGGAGAAAAATCCGATTTTTTCAGCTTTTATATTTTTTAACGGTGGATTTTCAAAATTTTATTTTTGCCATAAAACTTTAAAAATAACGGGAGAACGGAAACAATAGCATATTTTTTCTGTAACAAAGTATTGAGTATAGAACAAATTGTTTCTGAATTAATTTACAAAATGTTAGTCAATTTTTATGCCTAATTTATCCAATAAACTTAATTTTCTAAAAATTCGAATTCTTACCCGAGTTGACTTTCCGCTGCTCCCATTATTGCAGCACTACTTCACTCCTTTAAATGTAATTCAAACAAAACAAATGCAAATTTAAAACAGGTGAAAAACTAACTTTCGTGAGATACTTGCCCTAGAAGGTGTCAAAACTGTAATAGGAAGCAATGTGCTATTTTAGGAATGAATGAATTATGACTCGATATCTAGTCCCGACTTACTTCCGGTAATTTCAATTGAAAACTCCAGCGAATCTAATTGAGAAAAATCACAGCGCAATTATTTTAATTATGATCAGTCAAGCTACAAAGCCATCATGCAACTCAGGGATTTAATAGATAAACACCTTCCAAGTAACCTCTTCTCTTACAAGGTATGCACACCAAGTGCTACGCTGGATTGGATATAAGAAAACCAAGTTATTTCTTGGAAATGAAAACCACCCGATTGCTTGTAAAATTAATATTTCTGTCGAAGTATTTTTTGCATTTCCAAAATTTAGCGATGGCCAGGGTCAGAAAAAATTTCTGATATGCGCTAATATCATAACATGCGCTAAATCATTAATTAAATTCTTTACAAAATGCACATTTCATATTACTTTTTTTTACAGTCCATTTCTTGTAAATAAATTCTGAAGTCCAGTGGATGGTGGAGGCAACAGCGTACCAGTTGAAGTGATTTCCTCGTTACCAGTTTCATTTCCCAGCTCAGAAACAAGTGAGATAAACCTGCAATTCATTACATTTAAAAAACCAACAATGGAACAAAAAATGAATTGGTCCCATACTATGTTATACTGCATCCTCACCCTAATTGTCAAAAATAACATTTTTTTTACTCTTGTTTGTACCAATATATTCTCACCACCGTGTAGAAACACTAAAGCATTATTTCATTTAATGTTTGAAGGTCGTACTAATGTCATGACACAATTCTTTGTTCACCCTCAGGCATTGATAATCAATAAAAATCTACATTCTATTCAAGTCCCAAATTCTCCAGTGCATTTTTTTTGTGCATTAGTTCATACAAACTAGAAGATAAAGGCTGTATCCATGGGGATTCTGAATTAAAATAATTTTTACAAAACCTTGCCTTCGTTCCAAGACTGCAAACTTATCCACATATAAATCGTGAGTTAACTTGCTGCTAGGCAGAATTGTAAAATCTAGTTGCGTTAAAAGTTTGCCCGAGTTATTTTTTAGCCTTCCATTTTCCGACTTCCTGTTTCTGTTTCGTTGTAACCTGGATTTTAGCAGTTTCGTCTGTATGAGTAGGCGTGATCCCAAGTTTTTGAATGAATTTTAATAACCCTTTACTGCAATTTTGGGATTAGTCTTTCTTTCACCTTTCATGCCTGTACTTCCATAAAGATTGTACAGACTTTCACCACTTTTTTGAATACGGAGTCAAAATACTACTGGTGGATTTTCCTGTTTATTCGTGAGTCATCCGATCCATGACGTATTTTCTAGGAAACGTTTTCCATTTTGTGTAGGTTTTACGTATCTTTACCATTACCACATTTACAAATTGAATTTCGTCAGGAACCTTAATCGAGTCAATTAAATTAGGCCCGCTACTAGTACGAAGTGCGTTGGCGGCAACTGACGTCATAAAATTGATTGAAGAAGTAACAAGTAAAGTAAGTGTGGTTCAGGGAAAAGCACGTTCAGATTAAAGCTCTCTTCGTGTCAGATTAATTTAAAACAGTATGGAGTGTGGACTATGTCTAGGACTAAGACAGATCCAATCAGTCCAATCCAATGACCGAGTGACCTTTATTTAGAGATTGAACGAAATGATGAATTATGTATGGATCCAATGCCATACACTACGATTACGTTGTTCTGTTTTGTGCATGGATCGGTCATACTTTCTAATGGATATCCAGGTTATTTCGAATGTTCAGAAACTTTAGTCTCTAGAAGTTGTCAAGTTATGGATATGATTTAACTAGAACTCGAAAAAATAACCGTCAATATCACGAAATCTGTCATGTTGTCAAAACTTTGGACATCGAACTATATGGCTTAAATCACTCAAATCAGTCAGACGCACATTTATTATTTATTAGTTGTTTAACAACTGGTCAAGCCAATAATACCCGTCTAAACCATCCGAAATTACATATGTGATACACCAGGCTCAGCTCAGGCTCACGAGGAAACTACTTTTCGTGTAAAGCTCAAGAGTTTAGTTTAGCCAATATGGCCTTGTGAAAAGTTGTTTCCTCGTCAGGAATTCTATTCATGTTACCAATCATTTTGTCCCTATAAATTATAGGGAAGGACACGGGATATTCGTAGTTTTAGTAGTAATTTGGAACAGTGAATTATATACTACTTTGTATGTGAAACTTTGTAAAATTCAGTATTGCTGTTTTAGAGGAGCCCATTTTGCTTCTAGTTTAACTAGTGGATATATAGAATTCGGATAAGAGGTAAATAAAACAACATGATATCAAAATATTGCTTAATCGATGGGAACGGGAATCTACCAGTTCTACTGTATCCTCAATCCTTATTCATTTTGCCATTCTGTTAAAAATCCCACTCATAAACATTACGATTACATGTACAAAATGTACATGCGTTTAAAATATGTCCTTTCCTGATTTTCCCTTCAGATGTTGTACTGAATATCAAATGGATATGTAGGCTACATTTTTATTGTTATTTAAAACCGGAGTGATAGCGAAGTGATAGTACAAAATTGAGTCACTCAGCCAGTTGTCAGTCAGTTTAGTAGGTTCTGGAAAGTTTACGTTGATTGTGTATAGTAGTGTTTAAGCAAGGTTGTCTGTAATTTATTACCCGATTTTTATAATAACCTCATATAATGTGTTTATTGAAGGGTGGTTCATAAGCATTTGTCGAATTCGGCATTCAGCCTATTCCCATCTTAATAGAAATTGTCAGAAAATGGTGACGTACATTTATTTAGAATTTATTGATTACTAGTGGCATTCAACCGGATTTGGATTTCTGAGGTGAAATGTACAAATAGCTAGTTAATTAGAAATCGGACAATGATTTTCGGATTGAACATTCGCTGTAAGCGTAACTATGTATCGTGATTGTATTCCTAATTTCCATTGAGAATGAGAATATTCCTTACAAGAAATAGATAGTCTTTGAATTTTGTAATTTAGAATTTCTGCGGCAACATCAGGTTGCCAGGCTACAATGGTATGAGCAAACCTTTGCGCACCACCCTGTACTTCCTACCTGATGAGTTTAGTTGAATATATAATTATAAAACTAACTATAATTTAATGATTTGATTAAGTCGTAGTCGTATTCGTAGTTATAGTCAACCACAACTTTAATCTCGCTTTAGCTTTGAAAAGTAGATAAGCACTCGTCTACGCCGGTCTGTTTCATATGTAGTTAACAACACTGGGATAGAATTAAAATGATTTAAAGTATGAATGTATTGCATAAGGCTTTATATTTTGTGTGTACTAATTTTAATGTCATTTGTATTTTTGAGCTTATTTTTATTGGACAGGTATGATTTTACCATAGGATTAGTTTAATTTTCCCAAGGTCATCTTAAATGATGTACCGGGCGCAGTAACTGGTTTGCTGGGAAAGCATGCATGCTGTAGTAGTAGTAGTATTTAAATACGGCGCACTACTACTACCATACCGACCGACTACCATGCTTGCAGCCATAATAGATGATAACGCCGCTGACACACGCTTTGCGGTCAGAAACCCGTCTGTCGTTTTTCTTGTTTGTTGACCAAGAGGCCTTCAGGCAATACATCTCCGGTCTGAAACCACGCAGTTAAATTCAAAGTTTACTTTAGTAGCTTTAGCTTTAGTTTACTTATGTAATCAATCGTGGAACCGAACGTGACAATCTGTGTACATATTTTCCATACCTATGACTTAGTTCTCAGTTCTCACCATGTTTGATTTTTTGTGATAATTTTCAGAATTGAGAAAAACTGGGTGGAAACATCTGAAAAACTAAACTGAAAAAAGAATAGAAATAAGAAATGACTTCTCAATTGGACCACCTAGACTTATTTCTTCGGAGCAAGGACTCAATTGGACTCATCAAAGATGATCCATTTGACTTGATCGATGGGGTAATTTTACAATAAATTAAACCGCTTTGATCGTTATAAAGAGGTTTTACTTTCAATGCAATAAATCTCAACCTTAATAAATTTCAGGAGAGTTGGTGTTTAGACAATGACAAATTTTTGGAGTCAATCCGATATGGTGATAAAATCCCAGATGAAGGACTAGAGGATGATGATGATTTGGAATTGTCTGATGAGTGTGGTGTGGCTGAAGAGATTATCAATGTTGATACTTCAGAGATTATCACGTACAGTATAACTGAAGCTGATGAGGCAGAGGAACAAATTGGATCTCCAAGCTCTGCATCTTCTGGCGGATCTTCTTCATCAGACATGTATGAGGACCATCATAATGTTGAACTTGTTCAAATCGTTGGCGTTCTCCCTCATGGTGTCAAGGTACGCAAGCTTCCGATGAAGAACGATTTTTTATTGTTTTCTTTTGTTAGCAAAAGAAATTAGGGTTTCTTAGTTAACAGATTCTTTGATATTTGCAGACTATACAAATTGTTGAGCAAGATGACCTCATGAGTGAAGAAATGCAAGTGATGGATGACTCTTCCTCTGCTGGCTCCTCCTCTGAACAGAATGCATATCAGGAGCTCAAGCTCTCGGGTAAGAAAAAAGTAACATTAACATGGTAAACCTGTCCTGGAAGACCTGGTTTAGACTTCAGTTCAGTTAAGAAGAATGGAGGCCTAACTGTTGGTCAAGTTGGCCGTTTGAACCGGGTGGTCGCGGGGACAGGTTCACTGTGTGTATGTGATTGGCCTTGCAGTCAGTTTCATATAATAATTTTTATTTTGTGAATGCAGAGGAAGAAAAACGCCTTTTGTCCAAAGAAGGGATTGGCTTACCTTCTCACTACCCACTCACCAAATATGAAGAAAGAGAATTGAAGCGTATTCGCCGAAAAATTCGAAACAAAATTTCAGCTCAAGATTCACGCAAAAGGAAGAAGGAATATTTGGACAAATTGCAACAAAAGTAATTACCAATTTTTAATAGAATTTATATTTAATTGAGTCATTCGATTTTACTGGTGCTGAAAACTGGAACCATTGCAAACGCAGCCTTCTCGTTTTCTGTACTCGGTTGTGTTTTCAACCCTAAGACGTTTGTTCTAGAATCAAGACTTTTATTCTAATTACTCGTTCTAATCGTACGTACTATTTTAATTTTTCAGAGTCCAGGAGGTTGAGGAGGATAAGAACAGTCTGAGTAAGAAGGTTAGAGCTTTGGAAGCTGCCAATGCAAAATTGACGACCCAAGTCAAAAGACTACAACAAGCACTCCAACAAGCCCAAAAATCTAGCCCTACAAATTCCTCCTTTGGTGCTGTTCCTCCTGGACATGCTAATAATAGTGTTGTTCCAGCTGCCACAACACTCCTCGTTCTCATCCTTTCATTGGCTCTTGTTGTTCTCCCCACCATGCAAGGGAAACAAAAATCAACAGCATCTGCCGCCTCAGGAGGCACGAACAGTGTTGAGAATGCTGTTATGACTGCCTTTGAGGATGGAAATCCTAACATGTCCATTGCTGGTACGTCATTTGTGACTTAATTTAAAATTTTATGAGTACCTATTTTTTAGAATTTGCAAAAATTTTAATGTGTTGTTATTTTGATAATTTTTAGGACGATCAAGGACAATGGTCGGGGTCAAAGTGAACCGCCCAATTGGTTCTTATGAAGATTGGAAAGAAATGTCCGATCTTGATGAACCACTCATTAAGATTCCACGTTTTTCATTTCAGACGCCTGGAATGAAAATGAAAAATGGGAATGGGTTTGGTGGACTCCGAGACCCATTGGTCAATGAGTTGGATGTCATGAGAGGGCTTAGAATTGGGGGAGGAGTTAAGCGTCCATTCCGTGGGGATATCGATGATATCGATGTTTGAGTTCAAATTCAGATTTTCAAAATCAAATTATAAAATCAAATCAAGTACTACATACTACATTACACATACAGCATGAATATCGGCGGAGACATGATTGCATGTGTGTCTTACGCTGCCGACCAACCAAGAGGGTTTTTGTTATTATTTGGGAATAAAATAATTATTATTGTATAACAGACTATAGTTTTTAATAGATTTTTTCAAAATTTCATATTTCATTAGGCGATTACGCATTACGAGTGCTTAGGAGAGAATCAGATCAGAAATACAGGGTTTTCCTTGTACAAAAATAATAGATTCGGTTTTATTAAATAACGTTGGATTTTAAAAAGTTAAATAAGTGTGTACTTTTGCATAGGCAGAGCGGTTGACTTACAGATTTATACATCACTAACGATAGTGTCCCGAATCCAGTCCATATAACTCGTAACTTTTGTGTAAACTCCTGGAAGTCTTCCATCGCACTGAACTGTTCCATAGGAAATTATTCCAACTAACACTGTTCGTCCGTTTATAGTTGTCATGAGCGGACCTCCACTGTCTCCTTTACATGAATCTTTTCCAGTCGCTCCAGCACAAACCTAAGTATAAAACTGTCATTTGAATACAGTTGACTCTCTATATACCGAACTCGAAAAATGCAACCAAATGTGCCCAATAAAGAGAAAGTTTAATATACAGAAAGCGGAATAACACAGAAGTGTATGCAAAGGGAGGTATTGCGTTCCAGACATCCTGGTCGGTATAGAGAGGTGTACGATAAAGGGGAGGTTGATATATAGAGATTCCACTGTACTTGTCAATTATTCGCTTGATTCACCATAACGGTAAAAGAACATTTCATGGCGGAAAAAAATATTTACCTGCAAATCCGTCAATACTCGAACTCTGACCCGATAAAATACTTTTTTACAATGATCTCCAGGAACTAAAGGAATGTCAACTTTTTGAAGAAGGTTGTAGCCCCCTTTAGACCCATCACTTCCCCAACCTGCAATTGTTGTCATGCTCTTGGGGTCATAGTACACTTCTTCGGATGTAGAATTCGGCAAACAAATAGTCCCGACGTTCACTGCGTAATTACGTACATAGAATTCTTGGATTATATTTGAAAAATGTTTGAAAAACGTGAAAGAGAATTGGAAATTGGGACTCAAACTTACAGCCAGGGGTAACTTTCCGTTTCAATTTTAAGAGCGCGATGTCATGTTTAACGACTGGTCGCTCACGGAATTTGTCATGGAAAAGGACTTTGGCGACTTCAAAATCTTCAGCACCGTCTTCTGTAGTATCGGATATGTTGAATGCACCGATTCGAACATGAGAGCTGTAGTCAGTCAGAATTGCATTAATACCGGCTACGAATTTTGGACGATTCTGTCTGGAATTGGCATTCCAGACAGATTCTGGCAGAAAAGTTTGATCCTAGTTAAAAATTTTGATTGGAAATTCTTACATGTTTCGAATGTGATGTCCGGAGTCGACCACGCAATGAGCTGCTGTGAGAACCCAGTCATCTGCGACCAAGGCTCCCCCGCAGATTATTTGAGGTCCAGATGAACCTATAAAAAGTACAGAGTTAGATTAACTGGACAGCATGTCTGTTTTAATTAACATATACGCAACAAAGTAAATTATATTCGTGAGCATTGAACGGTTCTGTATCTGATACGATTATCACCTTTGATTTAAAGGTGGTCATTCAATAGTAAACAAGTTATTTCTGACGAAAATGGCTAACTCGTTAACTCACTGTGAAGTGCAATGCCGGTGATCCAAGGAAATTCCCCTCTGGATGCAGACTCTCCGCCATTAATCCTATCCGGGAAAGCCATTCCACAATCATCCTGAAATACAAATGGCATATCTCCCAACTTGAGCACAAGTACAATTTTGGCTTATATTATATAAGACGGTATATTTATGATTTACACTTACACTGTTCAGAGGATTCAATGCACCGATTCTGAGTAAATTGTTCTGAACACCGCTACCGCTAGTGCTGGAGGATAATGTCACTGGACTTGAAGTCGATTCATCATCGGCATCAAGAGGTGTGGCATTGAAATTGCCTGCTTCCCTTGTAGACAAATTTTGTAATCTCTTGTCACATAGAAAGTTTGCACAATCTACGAGTGGATCACCTTCTGGAGTAAACCCACAAGAAGCTTCTTTTAAAATTTGTAGATTTCTTACAGTTGGATTTTTAAGTAATTGAAAGAGTTCTGGGCAAAAGTCAAGGGTCACACAGAGTGCCGCACAAGGGGCTGTCGTTGTTGGTGGCGTGACCTTATGCCTGTCTGAAGTCTCCTTCCCTATCCCTGGCCCTGAAGGGTGTGTCTTAGATGGTCCAAATCTGTCACGCTCATTTTCTTCAAAAATTATATCTGTTCGAAATTCCGTACACATTCAAATTAACATGCACATGCAAATAATTATCCATGCGAATAGTTAGTGTAATCTGGAAAATTGTCCAAACGGTGGAAGAATGTCCATGGCGTATCATACAAAACTTCCTGATTAAAAAATGGTCGATTATCTTACCTTGTCCAACTGTGAGAATTGGAAACACTAGTGAAAATCCTAACGCTAAAGATAAAATCGACACGAATAATTCTCTAGCTTTATTACACATTTTATGATTTCTTTACACGTTTTCTAACAATTCTCATGAGAATTTTATTTCTGTACACTTTAAAAAGTGCAATTCTTGGGAATTTTATCCTCAAGTTTCAAGACTTTGTGAATTTGAGATTCGAAGTCCAATGAAATGGAACCATAGCACGACCACGACTACTTCTACTATATTGCTATTGCTAATTTGTGATTCCATTACAGACGACCAAGTTTTAGCGAGCATCGCAGAAAAATAACTTCTTGAAGACAAGTTGACATTGAGTGAAACAAAAAGAACTGGTCAGACACGCCAACCCTTATATTATATTTTTAATTTTAATTCAAGAGAGTGGATAAAACCTCAACGTAAACGTAATAGCTAGAAGGCCAGGAAGAGTTAGCGTTACATGATCAGAATCACATTCCATATTATGCAGATTTTGCAGATATAGTCTAAGCATGATTATGATAACCATTGATATGATAACCATTATGCTTCATGCAGCAAAAAAACACCAACAAAAACAATGTTATGAGAAATCCTTCATTTCCAACTCTAAAGGTCAAGTAACTCTTTGGGTCTTTCTTAAAAAATCTTGCTGCACTTGACTCTTTAAGGTCAAAGAGTGCTGCGTATTGCGTTATTCGTCAATAATATGTCATCGCGTGATAAATTTTTTCCTTATTCTGTAGTACCTACGATAAAAGCAATGATAATTCTCTCTATTTTGGATTCCAAAATTTACAGTTTGGTTTTCCCATGCTCGTTCTTAATTTATTCATCACACGGACACGAACGTTGAAATCACGAAATAACTATGGAAAGGATGCGGATGGAGAAATTCTCGGCTACCTCGACTTAAATTGGACCAAAAAGGGAAGAATTTGAAGTGCCAGAGTAATTTTCTTATTTTTTTATAATTCGACAATAACCTGGGAGTCAGTCGGGAGCTTTGATGAAAGTTTATTTTTCATGTCGAATTTGAATACATAATACATAATAGCTAATGACCAATGCGTTTATTATTGGAAGTGGTAAATTTTTATTGGAGAAGGAAAAGTTAACTGTCAGTTACACGGATGGGGGTTGTAAGGTAGGAATTAGTATCCACCCTGTACTCGGTGTACATTTAGTCCTATAAATCCTAGAGGCATATTGTAGTCCGAATTGTTCTTTAATTGTCTCGAGTTCGTAGAACCTTCGAGTTCGACTGTGTTTACTGTAATTAAGCTGTATTCGATTTATTGTTAGCAATCAGTTTTGTAGTTATACACGTCTTATTTAGCTCAGAGTCCGTAAACAAAGTGCAATAGCATAGCAGTAGCACGCCACCGAATAAAATAATTCGACAGAAAGTAATCATTTGATCAGTTTAATTACTCAGCCTCGAGCACAATTACGGTTATTAATTATGATTGATCATGCAAGCACTCACATGACACGCTAACCGTATTACCTTGATCCATTTCATCTCTGCGAGATGGGCTTGGACCCACATCTATCTGAAGTAATTCCTTTCTCGATACAATATTATGGCTATAAGAAAAGAACCCTTAGTGAAAGTACAATGATGAAAAGACTTTTGTTGGGCGTTATATGATTTCCAACATTCCAACATTTCCAACTATTCCAACCTCGAAATCTAGGGTATCCACAGTATAATTCAGAAATCTCAATACTACACCGATCACAAGTACTTTGAAGAAAATCAATTCTTACGAGTATATCTCATGAATTTCGTAGAATTGAATGTACATAATTGAAGGACCTGAAACTTTCAAAATCAATACAAATACAGTACATATATATTTAAAAAAAATAGACAGTGCTTTTCGTCAATGGAAAACAATTTATAGCGATATGCTATATTTGTCCGAGTTCGGGAATCGGCTCAACCGCCAGACCAATTGATTATTAGAATATTAGAATAAACAGGCTTTAGAAACTATTTATGTAATTCATTTTTGTAATACTACCTCACAAAGCCAAAAATATAGTAAAAGTAAAACTGTGTTGGCTAGTTGGTATTATAATATTTATGGAAACGGACTTCATTGTCAATTGTTCTCTTGAAATTACTATAGACTAAATAGCCATGACCTTCGCTCGGGCAATTATTTTAATAATTAACTGACACAACTATTCAGTTTTGTTTGGATTTTATTTTGCATGGACTTACACTGGAATGCAGTCACAAAAGTCTTAATTAATGGTGTCGATTCATCAATTATGGCAGACTGCACACATATTAAAACCAGAAGTAGACCATTTCGGCCCGTGAAAACTATTTAGAGTACGCACGCGATAGAGATTTTGTATTGTTGTGGACTTTGAAGAACAATACAGGAATATAATCAAATCTATTGTTGCCAGTTTCATTATCGATTTTCCTACAGTTGTTACATAATGTTATGATTTAAAATTTCGGGTTCATAATGAGCTTTTCCAACGATTTCTTCATTTAGTTTTCCGTTTTATGTTGAAACAGGAAGTCAGACGTTTTAATTCTTCTCAGGACGCTCAATTCAGCTTCCGTTTCCCAAAATTGGAAATCATGGACCCACCAAGTGCTAAAGAAATTGAAGTCTTAAAAGCTGTAAATAATTTCAGACACAAATCTTTCTAATTGTACACGTAAATGGAAATATAACAATCTCTTATTCACAATTTTCGTATAGTTTCGTCTGAGGATTCCAGATTTGAATCTCCAAGGGCCAAAGAAATCTGACCTATACTTGTTGAGTTGGCTTCGGGGTATGCAAACTAATTTTTATGTGTTTCAAATTTTGAAGTATTTTGTAAATACAAATGTCCCCATACTTATAAATAGCCCGGGACCTTGATCTTGGAAAATCTGAGGCAATGTTAAGGAAATGTTTGGAATGGGAAAAATCTTATGGAATCGATAACATTCTAAGTTGGAAAAGTCCAGAAATTGTAGACAGAGAACTTCCTTATCAAATATCTGGATACGATAAGGCCGGTTGTCCAAGTTAGTGCTCGTACTCATATCGTACTATTAAAATCATCCACAATTTTTTAATTGTGAAAATATTCTTCTTTCCGATACAGTTGCGCTATTTCCAGTTGGTCGTTGGGATTTGCGCAAAATGGTAGAAATGGGTTACAGGGATGATTACATAAGGCGAACCAATTTCATTTATAATAAATTAATTAATCAAGTTCAGACAAATGATGATTGCTTTCCTCAATTTGTCTTCGTAATGGATCTGGAAGGGTATTCACTACGTCAGATGGCTAGTGCAGCCAGTAAGTCTCCATAAATTGGGAATATTGTGTTTTTTTTAATTTTACTACTCAATATTTGTCTTCTCCAGCCGTGGATACAATTTTGGACGTTGCAAGAATTTTTGAAGCAAATTACCCGGAAAGATTAAAAACATGCTACTTAATAAATGGTAAGTTAATTGACGAAGTATTCGACAAACTCTGAATTTTTGGTGTACCGGCCAAGTCAAATTATAGACCAGTAAAATAAAACAAATCGCATCCCTAATAATTTTATATTTCATTTTGAAATAGCTCCAAAGATTTTCGCACTTCTTTTTGCTCTGATTAAACCGCTGCTATCAGCAAGAACATTGGTTAAAATCCAAATTCACTCATCAAACTCGGCGAAATGGAAGCTGGCTCTTTTGAATAACATTCCAGCCGATCAACTTCCAGCGAAATATGGTGGAACTGCTGCAAACGTAAAGAGCCATTTGTATTTAGACGAATACTACAAATTCAACCCAAATAAAATGTTTTTCAAAAATAATTATGCATTTATAAATCAGATGATAGCATTTAATGGAACTGCCCCCGAAGCAAGTCCTGATTCTGATGGACTCGTCGAAGTCACAGTTGGAGCTGGTGCAAAATTAGAAGCTCAGTATGATGTTAAACATGCGAATACAACTTTGAGGTAAACACGGCAATTCGTTTTTAAATAAAATAGGTGTATAATTTTGATTTTCCTAACTTGCCGAAATACAATTTTAGCTGGAGATTCAACACTGACAATTTCGACATTTCTTTTGCTCTCCGTCATGAAGACAAAGAGGTTATCGCTAGCGAACGTGTTGATTCACACGTGAATGAAGTATCCGGAAGTTACCGCTGCGATAAACCAGGGACTTGTGAGTTTTGGAAATAATTTTGATTAGAACATGCTTTACAATTAATATGATTGCTGATTTTTAAGTATTTTATTTGATTTTTCAGATGTCCTCATTTTTGACAACACTTACAGTGCTTTACGTCCAAAAACCTTACGCTACTTGGTTACACTGTCTTCACCGGACGATTCTGATGATGAACAATAAGTTGGAAATAATATCAGACGAGATCAGAAATTAAAAATCCGATTTAATAGTCCAGAATATTCAAATTGTTTCCAAATGACATGAATACTCTGTTAGAAAATTTATTCTTTATATTCGAATTAAAGCACATATGTATATTAAAACAGCTTGGAGATGTTTCTACTTCGAATTTTTAATGACAAAATCGTCAGATTATCTCTGATGAAAGTTGCCTCTTACTACTATATTCTCGATCAAAGGAATCGGATAGAATTCCAGGGGCCTGGAATTTATTTCAAAAGGTCAAATTGAAGAAAGTTACACCAGTTATCGAAGTACTGGTACGGCGAATACGACCTACCGGGTAAAATTGTTGGCAAATATTCGAAATTAAAACTCATAAAAAGCATTGTAATTAATCCAACATCTGTCTGATTACTCAAACAGTGGATTTATATTGTTTTCCTCATCAGCACTCGATCTTCTAACCTACTGCTTTATTCCCACAATAAAGATGCCTACGAGCTGCGTACATGCAACAGCAGGATGCAGCCAAGCCATACCTTAAAATTTCACCAAAGATTTCAAAATCATCAAAATTGCATTGTTTAACTTGGCGGTTGGATTCTTTCCTACAGCGCAGCGAAAAACCAGGGACTTGTGAGTTTGAAAATATTGAAAATTATAACTGAGCTCGCTGATTTTTAATTTTTAATCAATTCATTTCTCAGATGTCCTCATCTTTGAAGTCGAAATGATATCAGAAAAAAATCAGAAGTTAAGATCTGATATAATATTACAGAATATACAGATTGTGTCCAAATTACATGCATGAAATAAATTATTAGATTGTTAGAAAATGCATTCTTAGAGTTCAAGTTTAGGATCAAAGTTTTTTTAATTATTCCGACATTTTCCTGATTACTCAAAGAGTCCATATGCATTTTTATTATTTTCCCCATCTGATGTCATCTTTGGTACTCGATCTCCTAGCCTACTGATTCATTCCCCCAATAAAGATGCCTGGCAGGCCTGCCGCCAGCATGCAGTCATCTACCATAAAATATCACCGAAGTTTTTTCCAAATTGTATTGTTTGACTTCTTTGTTGGTTTTTTCGTATATTATCTATACACTCAGACACAGACTGTAATTCGATATATGCAATCAGTGAGACAATTTTGTTAGGGGACTCCGACTGAACTGGAACTTGCGAATCAGGTTTTGCAAAACTTTGTTCGTTCGTAGAAAACACAAGTGAATTGATGATTGCATTTGCAATACGATATACGAAGAGGTGTGCATTAGACATTAGACAAAACAGAACAGAATGAGTGATAAGGCAAATCCGGTTTTGCCCTTCGGCAGGTGCGTTTCCCTTTTTATTTTTTTGTGCGTGAGAACGACAACCGACCGGAGAGGATGAAAGAATGAACGAACGGGGAGTGGAATGTTTTTGCACAAAAATTCACAAGAGGTATTAAGATTTACAAGGGAAATGCCCTCAGAGTGTACTACAAAAACTGCAAATCCCTTGATTTTTTTCAGGGGAAATTGGTTCGGAAATATACTTAAGCCGGCGTCATCCCGCAAAAGTGTATACTCCAGGATTTTCCACCTGAAAATATGTGAGAGTTCAAGTATACCTTCATCGTAAATAAAAATTGGCCATTTCTAACATTGCACATGCACACCCTGAAGCATTCCCCTATCACATCAGACTTTTCCCCCTAAATCCACTTGCACTTCCATTTCCATGTCCGTTCCGTCCACCAAGGAAAATTCTGTGCAATAATGAAGGGTAGATTTACTGCCACTCCAACAATGCATAGCATTGGCATTGGCATACACTGACTGACACTCCAGAGTTCACTCTTCGCCATTCCCAAACAAATATCATTAGGATTGTTGTTCATGTCCAAGGCTAAAACCCTGTCAGAGTGTCAGACTCTGTTGTTTATCTACCTGGCTCTACCTGTACCTGCGAACCCCTACCTGTTCATCCCAACCCTTTTTTACTTACACATTTTTTTAACGAAAACAGCAAATAACCAGTTGCGGGTCCAGCAGTGTGGGCCAAACTTGGCAGCTCTGATTTTGGCCAATGTAGGATTTTATATTTGCCTTTCTTTTCGGACCACTAAAATTTTATATGGGACAATTGTAAACCGTACCCATGTTTATGGCCCTAAAATCGACCAAATGTTAGCTAATCTGAAGCAGGAATGGCCCATTCAGCAAAAATGTCCAGAACCGCCACTACTTTTGTAGACTTGGGAGTTTTTTTGAGTGGATTGGACTTTAGAGAGTATTGCCTTTTGCCTGGGCAGGTAGGACTGCTAGGACTGACTCACTCCCAGAGGATGCGAATGCGAATGCGAAAGGAAAAGGCTAAAGTACTGCTTGCTCTCATAGTTGGTAAAATCGGAAATGACCTCCGGCCAAAAAAATTTGCATGGGATGTCCTTCAATTCGTACATAGACATAGTTTAAGTCCGGACCTAAGGATTTCTGTTGTACTTAATGCTCACACATTCATTCCCTCGTGAAAGTTTTCTATACTTAACGTGTAATAATATGTATATCGTTTAGTTTGTGAGGAAGGAAGGGGTTGATTTTACCACGGATGGTAATGGTAATGGTCCTGGTATTGCTGAAATGCTTTTGCAGAACAGAACACATACAATACATGATTCTATCGAATAATTTATGGCAACTGGGGAGAATATGGCCAGCCAGGTATGAGTGTTGCGGGCAGCAAGAATTTGGGCATACAGTGGAATTTCTATATATCAACCTCCCCTACATCGCACACCTCTCTATACCGACCATAATGTCAGGAACGCAAGAACTCCCTTTGCATACACTTCTTTGTTATTCCACTTTCTGTATATTAAACTTTCTCTAATATTGGGTACATTTTGAAGCATTTTTCGAGTTCGGTATATAGAGAGTCCACTGTGTATCCTTTTGTAAATATAAAATTGTGTATTTTTCCCAAAATGAGCAGCGGTTTTCGAATTGCATGGCTAATTTTTTTGTTCACGAATGTACGTACGTCAGCACTACGAGTTCAACGAGAGGGATTTGATTTCAAAATATTGGCTTCAAAATGTATATCTCTAGCGTATTCTCCCGGTTAGGTCGAAGAATGTGTCCAGGAATAATGGTCACTAAATATTTTAAAATGCAATGGATTTACGCTTGAATGGCTACACGATCGCGATCGCCGTTATCGCTTCCCCATTTGGTAGGGCCAATGCAAGTGAAAGGTATATTAGTTGTAGTTCGCAATTAACATGTAGCCTGATTTCCAACATGACGTTTCCGGCGACATAAGTACAAATGCTCAAACATGCAATTGTAATGTAATGCAACTGACTATTCGCTATGTTCGGTTTGGCAAAAAAAAAAAAAAAACAATGAGCTTCTGCAGAAAATTCTTCAACAGTCAGTCAGTTCCAACTAGCCAGCAGTTTACTTTGTTCCCGACTACACCCAACCGTAAAATTGTTCTTAAAAATGATTTTCCGAGGACTCTTAGGAATTTTTCTCCTCGTAACGTTTGTGTTCGCCGGTGACGATACACGACCACTATCAACCTATGAAATTGTGTACGAATGGCAAGAATTAAATTTTAAATTTGACTCTGAAGATATTAAACAAGATAAAATTAGGAACAATGAATTCATTCCAGCCAACAATGTGATTACTGGTATCAAATTGGCAGGGAATCGAATGTTCCTGACTGTGCCCCGTTGGCGTCTAGGCGTTCCTGCAACCCTCGTCTATGTTGAATACAATCCAAACACAACAGTTCCAAATACTGAAACAGATTTGATTCAAAATAAAGTTGAATCCCCCGTCTTAATTCCATATCCAAATTGGGCTATGCAACAAGTTGGAAATTGTAATTCATTCCAATATGTTCAATCTATGGAAATTGATCAATTCAATCGGATGTGGATCATTGATGTTGGAAGAATTAATATTTTTACGGAGCCAATTAATAAATGTCCACCAAAATTAGTCATCATGGATTTGGAGACGAATCTCATCATTAGTTCATATGAATTTCCATCAGACGTTGTGTCCAGGGAGAAGAATTTTTTGAATGACCTCGTCGTTGAATGTCGGACAGAGAAAAATGATTGCTGGGCTTACATTACGGATGCTAGAGATGCTAAAATTGTTGTCTATGATTTGAAGGATAATAAGTCTTGGTCTGTTCGTCATGCATCTATGGAGGCACGGGAACATGCAAAGAACCTCACTATTTTGGGTAATTGGCTCTAATTTAGTTTTAATTATTAGTAAACTTTTTACGAGGGACGTTCTTCACGTGTGCAAGCACTGACGGATCACACTAGAACTTTCAGAATCGGCAATTTTTAGTATGCGCTTGAGATTTCACATGTAGATTAAAGTAGAATTAAGAAAATTGTACATAGGCTATCCCCCTAGTGTCGAAATTATACTTGAGGTGTGACGTATCAGGAGCTTCTCTATACGCAAAAGTTCCCTTGTAACTTTTTAGGAAACCTTGTTGTCCATCTCTTTGTCTTGTAATTAGTTCTTCCAGGATATTCCTTGTACTTACTTCTAACTTATGCTAATTTGATTATCAAATTAGCACTCGTCTGCAATTTTGTAACTAATTTCTAACAAGAATTACTTGTACACTTCACATACGTAAATCTACGCAAACATTGCGGTAATTATTTGATGAATGACGCAGGATAAGAAAACCGCGTGCAAACTGCAAACAGTCGAACGATAGTAATAATGTAACATCCGGAATATTACAATTTATTGCTGCTGAACTTGACAGGCTTAAGATTATTTGATTATCCTATAAATATTCAAGATCTGTTTTCTTTTTGTTGAATTGAGGAAGAAGTACAAGGAAGCGGATAATCTCATGCCATAATACATGATGATGGGCAGAAGACTTGATTTTAATTTAGTAGAGTTTTCCGAGTTCAACAAATACATATTGCAAAATCTCATTTCATATTAGCGATTTTATACAGCTATGCATGCAGCATGTCCATTGTACTGCTAGACGAATTGTGGATTTCTTGCCCAGTTTCCTCAATTTAGTCCGTATAACCTTAAGAATGCTAATTCATGCCCCCCAAAGTGTCAGTTTTTCTGACATATTG
>JAQGCB010000554.1:0-20782 GCA_034698835.1 Protaphorura tricampata
TGAAGAAATCAAATTCCGATGACATTTGGTTGAATTTTGTTCGGAACGATGATCTTTCCTCCGCTGCTTCAAATCTTGGGTTGAATGCATCCAGCAAAGGTGCACAGAAAATCCAATTCGGCTTGGATTCCTTTACCCCTTCAACTGTCCAAAGAACAATTGGAAGAGCTTTAGGTCTAGAATTTGAAGAAACAAGATCAGACCGGAATAAATTTATCACACAAGAAAACCATGAATGGTGTTCTGGAATTCTCCCTCCGATATCTCAAGGTCACAATTCGGCTGCACTGGAAATATATTTTGACTACACGAGTCACATGTTTAATACCTTCAATTGTCTCAAAGCATTATATCCCGGAGAAATCAATTTTGGATCAGAAGAGGAAACAGGGCTAGGATTGTTTAGTGTATTAGATATTGAAAAATTTAATGCAATTTACAATTGTCCAGGTATAAAAATTTCATTTATGTGATAAATTATTATTCTTGGCTAATAGTGTATTTTTTTAATAGGATGTAATTCGTATCGCTTTCGTCCATATCATATTGTCACGGAATCTGACGTCCATTCCTTTGAGTCTTTCAATCCCGTACTGGCTGGACACGATATTGACGGTGTTCTTTTTTATGTTTGTCGAGTTTACCATGAAGGGTCAATTCTTATTGGAAAATTAAGACTGGACCATGAATACGACGTGTGCTGGATTGCACATAATGGGAGAGATTACAGATATGGAAGGAAGTATGAGGTTCTAACGAATCCAATGAATGTGACATTAACTTGGGTAAATCAAGTTGGATCAATTATTCCTTCCAATGCTATCCGAGGAGGAAGAACTGTAGACAGACAAACGTTATACATTGGTAGGTGTGACTTGAAAAATGTGGGTACAAATTTGACGACTATTATTCCAAGCTCTGTTTTCCCTGGAGTCGACGGAATCACTGTTCCATTTGGTTACTCAGCTAGAAATTGTAATGATTATGAAATACTCGTTTGTGGTAACGAATAAAAGCTGCAATAAAATTATAAATGTTCTTTCTCAACTAATTGAATAACGAAGAGTTCACATTTTGTCCACTGCAATTTTAAGTTTTCCTCGGTGTTGTCAGACCGTAGACCTACTGATCACCCTACAAGACCTTATTTTTGATACTGTTCGGTTATAGTACAAATAAATCAATTCTGGAGATACGAATTGAAGAATTGAACGCGATAAGAAAGCATTTGTATTGTACAACCAAGTGTACATAGGTAGACTTAGACCGAGTGACAAGTGTTCAGATTTTGATTAATAAATTACAATTATTATTTCTTAATTAACACGTCGAGTCTCCGTGTAATCCTGATTTCACATATTTGGTGATTAGGGACCCGTGTAGTTTCTGTAGCATCAGGGCGACCAGATTTACACACAAAAAGACCGGGCTGACAACCGAATTCCAAAGACTGACTTTTAGAGACAATCACACCATTGACTCAGTGCGAGGGTCATTTGGACTCTCAGAATTTTTAGTGTAGAATCCGCTACAAGAGTTAATGACAAATAAATTAGAATATTGAATCCCGAGTCTACATTAAAATGTAATATCTAACTTCTGTCTCTTCGTCACATCTGTCTAACAACTGTCACCAACAGAACGTTTTGCTCTGTGAAGAGGGTGAGATTTGTACAGGTTTTTGAATCACCCTGTACACACTCTAGTAGTGTCCTTCAATTCAGTGTTATTTCATATTTTTGATTTAACGAGAAAAGTAAAACGCATAAGTTGCAGGTTTCCAGTGATGGCCGATTTGTACATATTACACATGGAATGCTCGACATTCCAGACACACTATTCAGTATTTAGAAACAGCCGACTCAAAAATAATGCAACAGCAAGCGAGGACATTAGACATAATATATTGGACACTCTACCACTAATCACACAACTTCCTCTATCGAATGTGAAATACGGGAAATGTTCATAATTATTTGAAATCGCTGCTTAAAACTGGAAGATGACTCTCTCAGATGCTTGGGATTTTATAGTCAACGTTTTTTTAGTGTAAATTCTGGGCTTATTGGTACAAGTATAATTTGAACTACAAACTCTATCAAACCATCAAATAATTTTGGATTAAAGTTTTAGCCTTGAACTCCCGTCAATTCAACATTCACATCACGAAACTACGTAATTGCAATTCATTTCTCCGTATTTTCGCTTTGTGGTCAATACTATATAAAATGGATTTTTTTTTTGTAATTTGAATGCACGCATATCTAAATTTTTTGTAAACACGCAATCGCAATGCTAAATGAAATGATCAGATTACTACAGCTTGCATTGGGTTTAGTATCATTTTAAATTAAATTGAAATCCATTAGGGTTGAAGTGCATTTCTGTGCACCTTTTTGCAATGGAGATACTCGGAAGAATACATTGGAGACTTCGAGACGTTGGGTGGAAATTACTATTCACAATTGCCTTCCTCGTAATAGTTTTCATATTTCTGGTTATCACAATTGTTTCAATAACTTCTTCTAATCCGGCGAAATTAAGGGCAGATAATGCAGGCAAGTTGTAATAAATTTTGTACAGTACAGTGCAGGTGCCCAATCTAGAAAACTAGCTTCTATTACATAATTATGCCAAAGATCTACTTCGTCCGATCTGACTTATACTTTCCCCAGAAACCCACATTTAATCTCACATCTATTTTTTCCTATGAATTCTATTCTCTGTAAGTTTAAAAGATTATTCGACTCTCAAACGTCCTAAAATAGATACTCTAGAAAAATGTGTTTATGAACTTACGATTCCCGATTATTCTTGAAAAGGAAGAAAATTTCAAACATAATTAGCCGTAGCTTTTCCAACATCAATCTAATTTTCCACACAAAATGCAAATTGAAATGATGCATCGCAAAGCTATTAATTTGTGTAACTTTGCTATTCATTTTCACTTTCCAGTTTTCACACAATTAGTTAAGCCTCGTGCGTTCAAAATTATATCATTCAGTTTATTATCTCAACCTTACATAATTCGCCCAATTTCTGTTTCTAAAAATTCGGAAATATTTTAGCTCAAGGTTCTCCATCTGCCCCCAACTTATGGCCAGCAGCAAAAGTCCCTTACACGATTGAACAGTTCATGTTGGAATCAGACACCAAATCCTTAATTCAAAATTCTTTTCTCATTCTTGAAAATAATACTTGCATTCGATTCGTGAAAAAATCAAATTCCGATGACATTTGGTTAAATTTTGTTCGGAACGATGATCTTTCCTCCGCTGCCTCGAATCTTGGGTTGAATGCATCCATCAAAGGTGTGCAGATAATCCAATTCGGTTTGGATTCCTTCACCCCTTCAACTGTCCAAAGAACAATCGGACGAGCTTTAGGTCTAGAATTTGAAGAAACAAGATCAGACCGGAACAAATTTATCACACAAGAAAACCATGAATGGTGTTCTGGAATTCTGCCTCCGATATCTCAAGGTCACAATTTGGCTGCGCTGGAAATTTATTTTGACTACACCAGTCACATGTTCAAATCCCTCGATTGTCTAAAAGCATTGTATTCCGGAGAAATCAATTTTGGATCAAAAGGGGCACCAGATCTCGGACTGTTTAGTGTATTAGATATTGAAAAATTCAATGCGATTTACAATTGTCCAGGTATGAAAATTTCAACTTTGTGATAAATTATTAGTCTGGGCTAATTTTGTGTATTTTCTATTAGGTTGTAATTCGTTTCGTTTTCGTCCATCTCATATTGTAACGGAATCTGATGTCCATTCCTTTGAGTCTTTCAATCCTGTACTGGCTGGACACGATATAGGCGGAGGTCTATTATACATTTGTCGAGTTTATCATAATGGGTCAATTGTTATTGGAAAATTAAAACTGACACATTCGGATGACGAGTGCTTTATTGCACATAATGGGAAGGAGTACAGATATGGGAGGAAGTACGAGATTTTAACGAATCCAATGAATGTAACATTAAATTGGGTAAATCAAGTTGGGTCAGTTATTCCATCCAATGCTGTCCGTGGAGGAAGAACTGTAGACAGACAAACGTTATACATCGGAAGGTGTGACTTGAAAAATGTGGGTAGCACGACTATTATTCCAAGCTCTGTTTTCCCTGGAATCGATGGAATCTCTGTTCCATTTGGTTACTTAGCTAGAAATTGTGATGATTATGAAATACTTGTTTGTGGTAATAATTAAAAAAAAATCATTAAAATTATGAAATTTTGTCTGACAATTTAAAAAACGAGTTCAGATTCGAAATTTTTTTAAAACTTTTTACAAATAGTTTGTCCTTGTCATTTTAAATTTTCTTCACAGTGCTATCGAACCGTTACACCTAGTGGTCTCTACTATAGTAAATTTTTTATAGTGATGATGTGTGGTATAAATAATCAAACCAATTCTGGGAAACAAATCAAAAATTTAACTGGATAAGAAGGCATTTGTATTGCAGACCAGTGTGTGCTGTGCGTTGAAGAATACATTTTGATTATTGTGGGAATAATCGCCTCACTGTTCCATACAAGGTTGCAAATCTAACTAACCGGCATATCGAAGCTAATAATTTATATAGTATTTCAATAATTTTGTGAAAATCTACGTGTGGCGAACATATGAGTCTTTTTCTTAAATACACACGAAATCATATAAAATCAAAATGATTCGAATTATGAAGTACTTATTTGTAAGTATAGGTTATTAAAAAATCACGATTAGGTTGTAAGGTGGATGTTAACTTAAAACTACGAAGATCAGATTCATGATCAGACAAATATAAATGTGACTGTAAATAGAAAAAATCCATTTCGTCTAAATTGAATGAAATATCTTTCAAGCTCTCAAAAATCTGATAATAAACTTCAATACTAGATTCTCAAATTTAAAAGCTACCATTCTTCGGGCGGAATGAACCAGATTTTGTATGAAAATAAGATACAGTGGAATCTCTACGTATCAACCTCCCCTATATCGTACACCTCTCTATACCGACCAGATTGCCGGGAACGCAAGAACTCCCTTTCCATACACATCTTTGTTATTTCACTTTCTGCGTATTGAACTTTCTCTTTATTGGACACATATTGGTGCATTTTTCGAGTTCGGTATACAGAGAGTCCACTGTATGCAATCCATAGTAAAACTCATTAGTTTGTAAATTCTGCCGAAATTACAAAATCCGACGGAAAGCCGTGGCTGACCTAACTTTTATGTAAATTTTATTTATTGAAAGATTGTAGTTAATCAATACGGAACCAAAACATAGTTTTACAAGTGGTAATAAGTACGTATAGTGCTGCTGCTGGTTGTGCAGTACATGCATTCGTAATTTTATGGACAGTAGGATTTCACAAGAAGCAATATATAAAAATAACGATAAATGGGTTAACCAGTTAACCGCTTCATCGCGTCGGACGTTGTCTTTTCCGGAGCCTTTCTCCCACGGATGCGTCTTGGCTCTCATCGGATGGAGCCTTCCTTTTGCTCGGTGATATGCTTAACCTGAAAAAATTAACAATTAATTAATTAATTACAGTACAAAATAATAATTAAAAAAAATCAGGCAATGAGAAGATGCTACTAACCGTTCCTCCTCTCCCTCGAGTAATTTCCTGTAAGTGGCGATTTCATTGTCCAGTGCAACCTTGACCTCCATCAAATCTTGGTACTCAGTGACCAATTGTTTCCTCTCTTCTTCAAGTTTTGACATATCTTTCTCCATTCGTGCCCTTTCACTTGCCAATCTCCCTTGATCATCCTTACTCCGCCCAACGGCAGCTCTCAAACTTTGTTCTAATGTTAATTTTTCACCTTCAAGTTGAGCCAACCTTGAACTCTCAGCTTCTAATTTAATTAGCAAAAGATTCATTTCTTCTGCTTTGGCCTTCGCTCCTGATTGAAGTCGTCCGAGTTGTGACTTCATGTCTTTTTCCTGTAAACAATATACAAATTATTTTATTATGTGCTTATTAATTGACATTAGTTTTTCTGGAAATCTTAAGCGATTTCGACTCACCTTTATTCTGAACAAATTTTCTTGCTCCGCCTTATTGGCAGTGATTTGAGCCTGACAATCTGACCTTAATTGTTTAATTGCTTCCTCGAGTTTTGCCTGGTACTCTTGTTGGAGTCTTCCCCCGACTTCTTGGATTTCAACTTGTTTTTTAGACAGAACCAGAGCAAATTCTTGTTCTTGTATTTGAGCCTTCCGTTCCAATTCCTCTCCTTTGTTCCTGAGTGCATTTTCTAGTTCAACTTTTGCCAAACATTCCTTCTCCAGTTTTTTACGCAATTCATCCATTCCTAATCCCAATCTCCCAACTTCATCCGATAAATCTTTCTTTTCTTTTAAAAGTTTGGATTTTTCTTCGGATAATTTTTTCGCATCTGCGGCGAAGGTATTCGCCTTAGCCTCACTCGCGGCTAATTGTTTTTCGAGGTTCGCCACATCTTGGTCCCTCCGTTTTAGCCTATTTTTTTAAAATAAAAGTTAGAAATTTCTATATTAATCATGTACAAATTGCGTCGTCATTCGTCGTAAGAAAAGTGTAAAATGTACAGGGTGGTTCATGGCAATTACACCCATAAGATACAATTAATTTACTGGGGAATTAATTTATTTCCATTTTAACTTGAATGCTAAAATTAAAATTACTTGTTTGTAGTGTCATTCAGATCCTTGGTTAGATTTCCTTCTGACAACCGGTATTTGATATTTTCTTTCTCACTTTCTTCCAATTTCTTACGAATGTGGGAATTGTCCACCTCATAAGTCGTCTTCAGTTTTGTGGCCGTTATAACAAGGCTTTCCTCCGCGGATTTCAACTGTTTACATAAAAAAATGTATCATTAGATCCATATGAAGCCAGATATATACATAAAAACCTGTGTCAGGCAAGAGGCAAACAACATAATTTACTATCGAGTAATTGCTAATGGTGTAGTATGTGTGATTGATTACCTGAGCACTTAATGAATTATTCTCGGACTCCAATTCCAGATTTCGGTCAATAATGGCCGCCAATCTGTTATTCAGTCCGGCCAATGCATTCTTCTCTTCAATCCTGGAAAGCCGAGTCGGTGAACAGGGTGTTGATGACTTTTCATGTTCTGTATGAATTGGAAAATATTGTTGCAATGTAGGTAACGATTACACGATTCTTTTTTCATAGATAAATTGTACATTGTTGTACAGGTCAAATGGGTACGAATGTGTTGAATTCATCCGTAAGTAAAGAGAATAAGTGCGTTTCGATTAAGGTTACCATTAAAACTAGTCTTACAAAAATTTAAAAAATTAGAAAAATAAATGTTTATTGTTTCGGTTCATGTATATTCATGAGCTCAGTTGATGTACGTAGAGGAATTAAACGGGCGGATATACCTAATAGGTACATTGGTAGAGAATAAATACGGAATTTGAAGACCGAAAGCGGAAAAATGGATTTGTAGTAACTCCTTTTCAAAAGTAGTTCAATTTATATAAATTCTGAGAAAAACGTTGGATAAGCATGGGATAAAATTGACCAAAACGAATTCTTTATAATTTTTTACTCTTGTGATCTATTTACTTTTGTAAAACCACCACCACATTGCAAAGATATCAAATCCCTGAGTGAGACGGTCGTCGGAGGGCACATGTAATCTTCCAATTCCAATTGTCAAGTTTTATACACTACGCTCAATATCTAGAGTTGTACATAACAATTCCCAGAATTCCCACTGTCTTTACAGCCGAACCTAAGGTTAGGTCGACAATGCTGAGATATACATTTAGCAGATGAATTTAACGTGGGATCTAGTGGGGTATTACGATTTTCTTATTAAATTGGTCAACAAACCAACAACAGATTGAACTTCTTGAACAATTTTAAAAATATCAAACGAATATCAAAATTTAAATGACGTTACGTAATCCGTGTGGTCCGAATAATTTCTACAATACCAAAATATACAAGATTGGTTTAATATTAATATTGTTATTATTATTGCTTGTTCTATTTCCTCTGTTCAATTCTAATGAGATAATCCCATGTCCTATTTAATTTCCTGACTAAGAATTACTTTCGATTTTTAATTCATTCTTATCGCTGTACGAACAACATTCATCCTTGCGGAAATTGTTTGTATTGTTTTTTACTTGATGTAATTATTTGCACAGGAACTCATATAGGACAGGATAGAAAAAAATAGTGCAAGAGTGGACATGAGAATCAACAAATCCAACATTGGACATCTGCTTAAAACCTACAATTAAAACATACACTCATACAAAGTAGTAGGATGCCCAAAAAAAAATTAGCAAGAGCAAGTTCACGATATGAGCTCATCTCTTGAAATATTTTTCCTGTGCTGTGTCTGCTGCTACTCTGCTTGTGTCTACACATGGCACATGCATATGAAGCCGTGCGTGCCGATAGTGCCGAATGAGGGACAGGAAACTTGGACGCGTGGAACCCACTGTCCTAATCTACTAAAATGTGGAAGTCAGTCTAATATTTGATAGTCAAAAATGGACATTTAACCTTTACGAAATTCGGTCAAGGAAATCCAGAAGGGATCGATACTCATTATACCAACCGGTCCTTCACCAATCAAAGAATTCTAGAAGTTTTCGGCACGATGTAATTGACTTTTTTCTAAATGATTTTTTAATACAATTATTACAGTCATGGTTCGTTTTAAGGAAACTCAAAAACTACAATTATTTTGATAAAATCTTACACTTGTGATTTTTCTTGAGTAAAACGTTAAAATTCCCTCAATTTAAAAACGAACTGTCTAAAATTACCGATTTCATGTAAAAATTGAAGTGTATAGCAAAATTTTTAGCAATCCAATTCTTAGACATTAAGCTACATTATTATAGCAAAGTTGTATTTTTTTGTACTATATTACTCCTAGACTTGCTACCGGTAAATTATGTGCATTTATTTCATGGTTTCGATATTACAGTCAGGGTAAGGTTTTGGACTGGAAATTACATTACATGGAAAATACAAACAATTTTTGGCATATGTAGAATATTTTTGGACTTGCTATTTATGATTTTTTTTTACCTCCACCACTGGGAGTGGCTGATCTGCCTCCGGCTTGAGATTGTGAAGATGTGGACGGTTTTGGTGTGGTTGCCTGTGGCGTTGACATTATGTGTGAATAAAAACTCCCAATTTCTACTTGTATATAACTTAATCGACTTGACTATCAAAATTAGACACTCAACTCTGTTGAAATAAATAAATTCAGACCAATTTGACGATAAAAATTTGGAATGTGTACTAAAAATCTAGGAATCGTTTTTGACTCAATTATTTATTTTGAAAATAGGACAGAATAATGCAAAAGGGCCTCGTGAAAAAAAAATCACACAATTGCTAAATTAAATATTTTTTCCGGCTCAAGACAAGGCCGCACCGCACAGCTCTAGAGTTCTAGAAACAAAAATTAGGACACGGGAATTATCCAAAGAAGACTGAGAGAGAAATATTTTAGAATGGGAAAAAAAGGGTTAGGTTACTGGGTTGTATTGTAGGAGATTGCAAATAAAACATTGTACTGTGCGTCTTCGGTGGTGGGCCAAGGTTGCCCATGTGTGTTTTAATGGGGAAAGGGAAATTGCAAATTTTTGCATACATTCTCGTCTATGATCATGATGATGCAGAAGCAGAGGCAGACATGGATTTTTATGTGTGGGAGTCTATTTATAATGGAAACAGCATACAGGCACAGAACTTACAAGGAAACTATTTTTTCTGTTCAACCAAAAAAAGAATAATAAAATTGTAAAAAAAATACACACATTATTTGACATTTGCCATAATGTGACTAATCTTAAGTGATAAAGCCTCGAACGCACGATACTATACTGTTTAAATGAAAATTGGAAACAAATGACTAAATTACACGAATGAAATGTTTTTGCCAAACGTAAAATGAATTTAATTGGGTTAAATATTGGATTGAAGTATAAAACTAAAGTTGGCTAACTGGGATCGAATTTTTTTTAGTTTTGAAGAATATAATTAATAGATTATACGAGCTTAATTTTTGTGCCGTGTGAACGAGGGGAATGAAGCAAAAAAAAATACTTATCAAAATCATACTTTTCTTGAACTACAATTTTAGACTGTTATTTAAGAGTCGAGTAATTTTCTCAACTTTAAAAGTCAAATCATACATGAATACACAGGTATTGTTGCGTATCTTAACAGAAAGGATGACATTTCTTGCACTAAAAAAGTCGGGTCAGAATGGTCAGATGAGGTTCATCTTTCGTATGCAGGGACCCATATTATTATTTGCGGTCTGGCACATCCAAAAAATGCAGCAAATGTTGCATCGCGAGTCGTAAAATAGTTTTTACCAGCGGATCAAACCTTCATAATCTTGAACAAAAACACTCTAAATGAGTACAATCCTAAAAGTTGTACATTTAGAAGTGTTTTACATTCGGAAGAGTCTCCTTGTGAAAATAACAAAAAATGTGATTACAAAATAGACAAGTATATAACTCGTACTCGTAATTCGTAACTCTTACGCATACCGCACCGGCTTTTTGTAGTGTTGTGGGATTGGTACAATATGCGTCCAGGTTATCAAGTCTAAACATGTCAGAAAAAATGTTAACACCAATATTTAATTTTATTGCCACTGTCATGTTTACTTTGACTGATTATTGACTACGGAATGAGACACTAGAGTCGTTTATTTTACGTTTGGAGTTTGATGAATGAGAGTAGGTGTATAAATACTTTAAATCACGGTCATTTTCAATAGAAAAGCATAGCTAGAGTATAACTAGGACTATTCCAACGTTGTTGAGCAGGTTGGCCTTACAGTCTCGCTCAGTTGGGGGTTCGATCCATCCGAATGACAGGGTTTGTGTGTTTGCTTTAAATGAGGATTTCTGCATTGCAGAAAAATTCATGCAATTGTTTCCCTTCAAGTATAGTATTCGAGTATTACCTCATATGTTTTTTGCATTTCTTTTCGTTTTACTGCTAAAAGACCGAACTCCAGTTTTATTTTAATGTCAAGTTTGATTTTCTTCCAACAGTTAGCTGCACACTGAAGAGTCCATGAGTCAAAACTTGTATGAGACCGGAATGTTGAACAATCAATGTTCAAATCTAAACAAATTCGCTTCCCGAATCAATTCCAGAAAACGCACATAAAGCAAACTTTAATCAGAAGTATTTAATTGAAACGAATTCTATAAAGTAATCAATGGCGTTCAATTTTTCATAACACGGTCCCATCGGCCATTCGGAATGTTAATTTGTTCGATTCTGTTCGACAGATTTTTAGTTGTTTTACATTTTAGAGCAGTTAATACCAAAAAACATTGCGATAATTTGACTGACTGATAAAGCACCACTCTGGTTAGTTAATTTGCATTTATTATGGTCAAGGATTTCAGCCTTCGCTGTTGTCAATATTCAGACCGAATAACTAAATATTAGATTGTGTAAAATTATTTCCAATATTAAATCTTTTGTCGGTTAGTCAGTTCATTCAATAGTTTAACAAATTAGTATTCTTAGCTGTTCCGATGTTAAGATTAGAAGATAAGATTTATTATTGAAAAAAAACGATGCTAAGAGTTCAATCTCAGGGTTAGACAATGCATGGGTATTGAGCTAAGGAGGTTTAATACGGTGGAGAGTTTTGTCCTGACGTTGTAGTTACTGTATAGCATATATTCACACCAGACTTAAGACAGCGAATTTTTCAATGAGCTCTTGCGTATATACAGACTACAAATTCACACACAGCTGAGTAGTAATTTTCTGGCCGTTCACTAAGGAGTGGGTTTGGTGCCTGGTAATCCTAGTTAATCAGTAAATAAACTGATGCATGCCGTCTGTTTCATATTGTAAGGATAAATTCTAAAACCTAGGAGGTCCACAAAAACGCACTACCTGCAATGTAGTAAAGAGTTTCTGTTTAGAATTCAAATTGAGTGGAAGGCCCTGAAATAAAATTACGTGTTTTACTCGATCTACCATCAATTTTCTCAGATATCTTGATATCTGCTAGTCTGATAAATGTGATGTCAGATTTTTAAATTCTGGCCTTCCAAATCTACATCGATACATTTGGAGATTTTGAGTTAATCTTAAGACAATAAGACATAAGAATTATGTAAGTAGTTGAGTCGGCAATAACTTCAACACTTCTTCCCTGCAGATCCAAACACACAATTCAAAAGTAGGGCATTCTTAATTTTATTGTCTACTCTGCCAACTGTACTTTAGATTATTGAGTTCACCGTTAATTTCGTTCTCTCATTAATTTTAACTTAGTAATTATCTTTGCGGAAATATTTGGCAGCAGACTTGCTACACGGTGATACTCATTCACATTGTCAACCAGAACATGTGTCCAAGAATAGAATTCAACCTATTTAAAATACTACTGTGTTTTATTCTGTTTAATATTGTGAGCGTGAGTTTATCCAGTTCATCAGTAAATTTGGCCAAAAATCCACAGCAAAATGAAAACGACAAGGTGTCAGAAGAACCTCAGGAATTATTTTCTGAAAAGGTGATAAAAAAATTTCAATTTTTATTTTTCAAAATTGTTTTTGAGAAAAATACATGTATTTTGACACAGAATCTGGATGGAGGTATTTTAAGCACTGTGAGTACTATGTTTGGAGGTTGGACAACATGGCTTTCTGCTGTAAGAGTAGGATTAATTCTTTGGGCGGCTTGGTTTGTTGTGATCGGTATAATATGGATGATTTGGTACTTCTTTTTCTATGGAACGAGTGGTGGATTGTAAGTGACTGATAATTAATATAAAACAACTTATTGCTACCGGTAAGGTCAGTAATGCTTCTGTAAAATTAAGATTGAATTGATAATATTTTAGGTACGGATGGAACTATGCCGGAGGCGGTAACAAAAATGGAGGCTACCCATTTCCCATTCCAAGACCTCCATACAACCAAAGAAGTCTTACCAATGAAAATTTATTCAATGTGTCTCAATTTATTCTTAAGGCCTTGGAAGCATTTTCAAAAGATTGATTTATTACACAATTAAAATTATTCCAGAAATATCAAAACGTTAAATGGTAATAAATTATTGTGAGATGAACAAAGAATAGAAAGGTAGTGTGTAATTACTCATGCAATTTTCGTACAAGTCGGTTTATCAATTATGTTCCCTTTCATGTCCCGATTCGTCTAATTATAACAATCGCAAGGAAAAATCTCAGCTTTTCGACTCTTTAGTCTTATGTCTGAATTAATATCAACGAAGTGACTGTTCTTAAGAGAAAATACCTCTTGTCAATCATAAATTACTAGAAATGATGAGGAATTCAGTATTGAGGGTGTGGTGGGTGTCGAAATGCATAGGTAATCATTTTTACCTGTATTGGAAATTGAACAATATATAATGGTAGAACCACGCATCTTTTCAAACTTGTACATTATACGTCTATAAGTTGAAGTTTTATCATTATTTTGACCGGAGGCTTTTCATATAGTCTAGGAGAAACGGATTTCTAGTTGAGATTAGTTCCATCAAATTCCAGAAATCAAAGTAATTGAATTTATGCACATACAATTCGATAATATTTTAATATTTCTCTTAAACTGATTGGCCCAAGTGATACAACAATACTATGTCAATAATTTTAAACGGTACGCCCTACAATTTGTTAGCTTTTACAAATAATGGTTTTTCCCGTTTTGTGTCTCAAACTCATCACGTGTGTTATCCTGACAATTAAAGTATTTTTCAAACAATAAAAATACCATTTGAATGTTTATGTCACATTGAATTCAAAAGTACCATGCTTATCGAATTAAAGCGATCCTACTAAAATCGACTCACCTCATATAAGGCTGTTTTTATCGACTAACTAATCAGAGAGTTAAATTTTGGCGAACCTTTTTTAGGGTTCTAATTCATTAATTACTAAAAGTCAGGTGCAACCAGGCACGGCTTTCTCGTTGATAATCCGATCTGACATTTATGTGGAAGAAATTTTAAGCCACAACTGTGTCTAGATACAGACAATGTACAGGGTACCGTGATGACGTTGTCAATACACGCATAATGCATCATGTAATAAACCAGGTCGTGTACCACAGCAATTAACCCAAACCTAGATTTCTTGTTGGAATAAAATTAGCAACACGGAATAATTTTATGAATGTCAAGGTGTCTTGACGTTTGCACAAGTATTGTACTGTCTGACCAAGTATTTCTTCACCAGTGCAGTGCAGTGTTTCCTTAAATGTGTTGTGTAAAATTCAATTAAGAAATTAAATACTACTGCACTCCATGTCAAATATCAATAAAATCAATAAAAACTTTATGGACGAATATTCTATTCCATTATGGCAAGAGTGAACTATGAAACAGATACTACGAAAATGGCAAAAATTGGACTCATATTTATTTCAACGTTCAGTTCTATTTATTTTGTAACAGCTTTGTCTTCCGATACAGGGGAACCGAGGGTAAGAAAATTAATACCTATTATGAAATTGAAAATGAGTGAAAGCAAAAAAAATTAGAAAGAATTCGGTTGTGCTAAATATGTAGTATTTCATTTTGAAATGTGGTACTGATATTTCTAGCTACCAAATACGAGTATGACATTAGGAGAACTGTGGGTTTATTTCTCAACATGGTCCGGAATTACAAGTGGAATGGTGATTTTCTGGGTTGGAGTCTATGTCGTAGTCTTCGTAATTTGGGTCCTCTGGTCATGGTTCTTTTTTGGATTATTCAATGGAAAGTAAGAATAATCATTTTAAATATACATAATATCCCATTTTTTCGGTAGTAATTGTAAGAGTATGGTTTGCGCCTAGAAATTATACGCTCTTAGCATAGTCGAGCGAATTATTTGCACAGTTGCAAATGTGGATTCATATTTCTTCGTGTTCTTATGATGATATTACTTTTGGTTTCTAGGAATGGAGGACCTTATGGAAGCGGATACGGAAAACCTCAAACACCTTACTATTCAAGAAATTTGAATACGGGTTTAGGCGATTATTGGACACATGCATTGGACCTAATTCATGCTGGAATTGACAAATTCAACGTAGAACTCAATTACCCTACCTAAATCACAAACTCATGATCTTAAAATAAAATCGACGAAGGGAGTATTTTGTAATTTCATTCACTGGCATTGTAGAAAGCAATTTATTTATAATTCAGATTATTTCAATAATGTCTTTCATACTCATAGTTGTCATTCCAATCGTAGCGGCGGTATTCGTCGGAACAGTAGCCTGACCATTCAAAGAGAAAGCTATTGGACCATAATGCTTGATACTTTCGTAGCCATAGGGTATTCCGTAACAGTAGACTTCTGTCGGTGCGTAAGTATCAAAATTAATTAATTACGTACGACAATGAAAAATAATATTAAAAGCTGCAGACAAAACTTGAGTCATACATTATAACATTATCTTGAAGGCTTATAGACATTTATAGGTGAACTCAATTTATTTCCTGCGGAATAAGGCTTGAAATTTTCGTAATGAATTTATTGTTCAAAAATGTCCAAAATGTTCCACGAACTTTAGCAATTACTCACCCGGTGGAAATGTGTGACTTTGTAACAAGTTTAATGTTCGAAACAACACTTGAAAGATAAGATTCATATTTTTGAGACTCTTCGTTCCAAAAATGCAGTAAGTAATGTTGACATTAATTTTAAATCAGCAACCACTAAAAAATACACTACTGGACAAGAGAATACTGCGTTGTAATCCTCCGCACTCATTTCCTTACTACAACTTGTAGTAAAATATTACACTTTTTTTAAACGCAAGATATTAATTATTTTTGGACATAGTTTGCGTACTAGAATGTAATCTTTATTGCTCTGAATTATATTAAATTTGAATTTTTGAGATCATTCTATTGACACGATGAATTGTGTTACATATGGTTCACTCCCAACATGCGAATTTTAGTGCTATCGTAACTATTCTTCCAAAATTCCTACGACTTTGACCGCAAATAGTTTGCTTTCATTGTGTGTAAAAAGTAAGGATTTCTGGTCACTGTGCCTGAAATTTTGTTCAAAAGGGGTCAACAAGAACAAATCTTTGGACTGAGCATATTTTGTTATTTTTTGTAATTTTATTATACAAAAACTTCCAAACTATTCAGCCTCCAGTTAAAAATGTCAGACAAGCAATAATTTAAAATTACTTGATTTATTAGTACAAACTACAGTATTTTAATTAGTTCTAAAATTGGAACAAAAACAGTAACAAATAAATTATTATACTCCATAGTTGGTATATCATGGTACTCATTCAACCTTGTTTTTACTGCTGGTAATACTACTGCTCGTTCCTTCATTCATTTCAGTGAATAAGTCAATGGCTTTCGAAACATAGCCTCCAAGTGTTTCCAAATTGAACGAATCTCCAAAACTCCTACTAGTGGAATAAGCTGACGGAGTTCCATATTGAGTTTGAGGTGGTCCGTACATGGGTTTCGATGGACCATAGCCATAACCACTACTACCGCTGTCACCAAATTTGTCACCCTTCCTAAAATTATAGAAATTTGTATTTTTAAAATCCTTAGTCCCTACCGGCCGGTCATGGCTTCTCGGCCTCGGGATTTGTATACAGTGGACTCTCTACATACCGAACTCGAAAAATGTACAAAAATTTGTCCAATAAAGAGAAAGTTTAATATACAGAAAGTGGAATAACAAAGAAGTGTATGAAAAAGGCAGTTCTTGCGTTCCTGACATTCTGGTAGGTATAGAGAGGTGTACGATATAGGGAGGTTGATATATAGAGATTCAACTGTGCAAATCACCAACACTAACTTAATAAAATAGTTATGATTTGACTTACGCTCCAACCCACCAATAGATGATTACAGCAATTGCTATGATTTTGATCCAAATTATTGCAAGAATGACAATGACGGCCACAACTGTTTCAATAATTCCAGACGCTCCGCCTATCAGGCTCGTCAATTGACTCAAATCTGGTGTCTGAACAAATAATAGCAATTTTAAATGGCCAATTCCGAATAACACTGCTAAATTATTAGAATGGAAGTGTTATAGTCACATGTGCAACACTAGGAACTTTTTTTGACACGGATCCGGCCGTCTAGGACAGGTTTCAATATAATCTCAAGAAATTTACCTTAATCGGGTCAGTTCCCGTTCCACCTCCTGTACAACTTCGAGCCGTCGCTGATTCTCCTAGATTTTGATCAGTAGTTTTAGTTTTTTCTTTTTTGGTGTCTTCACCGGCAGCCACAACTAACTTTTCTTCTTTTGAAATATCTTCGTCATCATAATTTTGCCCAACTCTGGAATTAGAACTTCTGGCTTCCGGATTAATTTCTGAGTTGACCTTCGCTGTCGTTGCTGATACAAATGTGGAATTTGAGACTTTTCTGGAACCTGCGTTAACAACCGTGGCCGTGATACTGATTAGAATTATGAAGAAAAGTACGGACTGCATTCTTAAATTTAAGAAATGCATCCTCTCAGATTTATGTCTAATTTCTGAGTGCCCCAGGTTGACCTTCGTACTCCTTGGTTTTAAGAACTCTAGTAAATCTATCTAGTCCATGAATAAGGAAAACGAGGTCACGGTGTGGCGCAGGAGAACGCGACATGCCATTAGGAGTAATAAACCAAAGGGGTATATTTAACAAACAAAAATTGTTAATTATGTACTAGTTTCATTTTCCTAATTTGAGAAGAGGTTAAGTTCACTGCTCCACAAATTACACTTTCAAGAAAATTATATATGGACTTTCTAAATGTAAAATCTTACTCTAAAACACATTCTCTTAATTTGGAGTCTAAACCCAGTATGAATTTACTTAACTTATTTTTCATTTCTACGAATTAAAAATTTAGTCAGATGAGTCAGAAACTAAAAGACAAAACTTGAGTCAAATTTTGTTTTCAAGTGAAAATAAAATTTCCATACTCATGAATAATACACATTGTCAAAGTCAATGTTAAATGTAAATATTGACCCAAAAATTCTGGGCCAGAAGGTACGTTTGTTTTTCTTTTGTTTTAGTTCCGGACTTTTTTTCACTCATCAACACGAGATCATTAAATATTTAAATTCTTATACGATCGTACGATCGGAGAACACGCACCAGACAAATTTACCGAATTATTTATTTTCATTGCTATTTGTCATCCGTTTCAGATATGGTTTCTGTTCGATGATGGTGAAAATATTACGTAGGTACTTTTCTTCATTTTCTCAGTCAAAATTGTAAAGACTTGTTTTTTTTTACATAATGGGACATAAATAGAAACAATAAATAAGATTTATGATTTGTGGAATTGATACTTCCATTTATTTTTTGCACTACCGTATCGTAACACAATGACTTAAATTTAAACTGTAAAAAATTAATTAACACTTGTACATTTACGATAGACTATTTAGTAGTTGTCAGCACCTTCGGCATGAATGTTTGATTTCTGTTTTCCCCATGTCAATAGTAAGTTGATGATGGCATTTAATATAAAATCTTTTGTGAGTGTTGCAAATGTAGAATGTTTAATACGGAAAAAAGGACCCACATTCCAATACAGCGGACGGCATGATCGGAGATACCTTTTATCCCATTTCCCAGTACTATTGATGAGAAGGAGTTTTACACACATGGCTGAGCTGTCCGTGACTTCATTTATTAGATGAAATATAAAATGTAGAACGAAGTATGCTACAGCACTAAGTGTACCAAACAGTACAATAATGGAAAAACTAATTTCACCGAATAAGTAAATTACAGAATAAGATGTGGACGCAATAAAGATAGTGCCGAAGGAAATGCCCACAATGAACAGGACAGAGCAAAAGGTATTGAAACAGTAATATTGAAATCGAAGAGCTCTGTACATTTGGAGAAGACCTTTTTCCTTCCATTTTAAGAAGTCAACTTTTGATCTGACAAAATTAATACAAGGCATATTGAAAAATCTTAAAATTCTTACAAGATTATAAGAAAGTCTTACCGTTTGTGATTCTCTAGCCACATCAATGTGCTGTTAAAATAAGCAAGAAGGATCAGAATGGATGTACAAAAGACTACGCAATCATTCGATACCAAGTACATCACACCAAATCCAATCCACACTCTGTAACCCGGAATGAAGTCAAACAGGTTAACAATGGCGAAGGATTTTAAATTGAATGACAATATTGAAGTGAATGCCGGCCATGTCAAGAGTGTCATTGAGATTGAAAAGATGACAATCACCCTTCGGAATCCGGCCAGTTTATCCACTTCATCTTTTGTGTTTCTTTCATAAAACTCAACTACAAGAAATGGTACAAAGTGTATCAAATTAGCGATTAAGATGGCACGTGACAATATTGCGACTGGTGGTGGTTTAGAAAGAGTTCCGTGACATTCCTATCAGTTTATTAGGTCATTACATAAAACGATATGAAAATGTAATATTTCATGTCATCATTACTCGCGCCGTGAGGAATGTCTTTGATAAATTCTAAAGGGATAACTGCAAAAACTTTTCCAACTGAATTTCGATGAAATGCAAACAAAAAAGGCTTTCCTGTTAACTTTGGGCAAATCGGAGGTTACACAACATGATAAAAGTACATGCCAGCTTGTTGGTCCCTAATACTGTAATTGTAACATATACTTACACATTTTTGCGTTGGATCTTATCATTGAGTTTGATAGCATCTGGACTTCTTTATAACCTCCAAGAACAAGGATTTGCACCGTAGTTGACATTGAAAGTAGTGAAAATGGTGCAAGATAGAAAATCTTTTCCCATTCATCCACATCCAAAATCAGTATCACTCTTACGCAGTGTATGAATAAAAATATGCGGTATATAATGTGGGTTGTTGAGACCAATTTCCACAATAAGATTTCCCACTTGGATTTAATTGTGACCAAACCTATCTCATTGTTCCACAACCAGGGAAGTACTCTCATGTAGTAACCAAGACGTGTCGCCCAATTTATCAGCTCAAGTGTCTTTGCGTTAATCATAATTCAAATTATTTTAAACTTTGCGATACAGAAGGCAAAGAAAGAAAGAGACGTCTGAAGAATAATGTCGTCTCATTTCCAACGTTTTGCAATAATATGAGTAATATTTCGTAATCTGAGAGTGTAGCGTGTAGCCTTATAAAATATTTATACAACTTGAGTACCTAGGGGTTGGACTAATAAATATTGTATAATTACCTTTCTACATTTTAATGTCTAATGTTTGAAGTGCTCTCTGGTCTGATTGTTACACCGGAGTTTGAAACTAACTTAGAGAGGACATTGTACTCAAGCATGGATGTATTGATAAAACGCCCCACAGCAAACAAAGTCAAGAAACTTCTGAGAATAGGGTCAATCTGCTGCGTTCTACACCTCAATACGGTAAATATTGCTTGGTGGTATATGTTCAATAGTATAGAATAATATTTGTGAATTTTCTAGGGTTTTAGAGCTAGAGCCGTAGCTCATATGTATCCTAAACCTAACCTCACATTGAACCTAACCTATACGTTAGTTTGTAATTGAAGAATTCTTTTAAGAAGAATAAACTTTTAGCATTTGACGATTAGTTATTCTTCACTTGTGTTGGTTAGCAGTTGACCGTTCGTTATAGTGATCAAATTGAAGTCTCCACGCTTTGATAATTTCGAGTAGCAAATTATACACTGGACCGGTGTGGATATGAATATGTTATTACAGGTGATTTTAATTTTGATCTAAAGAAACCCCATGACCCAAATG